>JASANE010023220.1:0-25402 GCA_030248225.1 Trileptium ribeirensis
TACCGCGTCAACCCTCATTTTCTATCTACTGCCACGTTCGTTATTTACACCGAGTATCAGAAGTTGTAGTGGCAATTAACAAAATTAAAAGATTCATAGAATAACAATAGTCAAAAAAGTTGGAGTTTTTCGAAATAAATAGGTAAAGACGAGATGCTAAAAATATAATTTTGAAATTCGCACTACACACTGAGATTGAGATTTTTAGTTCTCACCTAAACCGACCCGACCAGCCATTGTTGAATTATACGTGTTACCACGTTCAATGTAATTAAATGTTGTAAAACCCAACAGCCTCACCGGTAGTTTGAAATTTTACTAAGCATATTTATATTATATTTTTGGTGGACTCGGCTAAACTGTCATGATAAATTTTCAGGAAAAATGTGATCATATTAACGTGACAACCACGATTACATAAATATGCAAGTAGGAAACGTATTTGTACACTAATATCGTAGATGCATTCCGAGGACAACGCCACAGTAGTAAATTTTTGGCTTATTATAACAAAATTATACAATAGAAAAAATTTTAGCCAACAACGTATATAATTACTAATCTATATACTAGTCTAACAACCTGAGTAAACATAACAAAAAAATTATACTTGTGAAAATGTCGGTTCCATTGTAGATATGCTTCAAAACTGTTACCAATGTAGCACTCCGACTAACAGATATAACTGCCGGTTCCGCAGCAATTATTAGAAGATTATTAGAAAACAATGACCCAAATTTGTTGCTCATTTTTATACCGATTGGTTTTCATCTGCTGTTAAGAGTTCAATATTTGCAGTAAACTCTGACTTGACACAGCAAGTTTATCTTGCTTGCACCACGATGATTGTTTCGACGTAACATCTCGTCACAGTTTTTATCATCTGCTGCACAAACAGCATTCTACGTAATTTACTTCCTAGCCTGGTGAAATTTAGTATTCATCACCAGTTTAAGCGCAAAGCTGCACATTGATAAGAACAAAACCTAAGATCGTAGATTATGCAGTCACAGTTTGGCATGGTCAGATAAAGCCTTTTACTCGTAAATATAGTAAAGACTGTGGTTGATCAGCCCGCATGTTTTACAAATTAGATTAGGTATGCCAACAATTCCACATTAAATATTAAATTAAATTTGTAATTTATGTAGCTTGGTAAAGACTAGCTGTCAACTGAATATATTATTGAGACTGGCACATTACTAGGTGATTTCCACAGTGCGAGTAAATTAATCAATCTTGTAATAAGTTGACGTTTCTGTATGAAAATTAAATCACGAATATATAGTACCAGGTAACCACTTTAACAAACGTGTGCTATTTTAAGAATCGGGTTTTCGACATAGTTTGCCAGATTGGTTTTAATTTGTACTTTGATATAAAGTATGCAGGGAAAAAAGTTGTAAGATTTGTTCCACGAAACTTATATTTTGGCGAATTTTCTCGGTGTAGAATTTGAAAGTATAGGTTTCTAAATTTATTGACAGAAAATTTTATCCATTGGAACTAAATTTATAATTAGTTTTATTCGTTAATTTGGCATAAGATTTAATTAAAACACACCCAACACGTACTTGCTCCAAAATATTATTACACTAAGTTATAAAGCGCGTCTTCTCTCTTTAGACCAAACGCGACACGGAAGTAACGGAATTACTATGTCATAAAGACTGAACCATGCGCAACTGCGCGTCATTGGTAAACGTGAATTTCCTAAAATTTCAAAAAATTTTATACTCGAATAAAGTCATTATTCTTATGTCGCATAAAATTGCGGATAGTGGAGAAAGAAAAATACCGTTTGTAGCTATCAAGTGTACACGTTTAACAGCAGCCAAGAGCTGCAATGCGGACATTTTAAAGTTATTGTTAAGTTATACAGTTGTTAGGTTTTGTGAAGCGGCAGATGTAGGTTTATTTTTTTCCGAGGCGATAAAAATCAAGGATAGTAGCCGTTGTTTGTCAATGATATTGAACCGTGCCCTAGCGTAATAGGGCAAGCATCATAGCTTCAAGAATCTAACGACTTGCCTTATAAATGTTCTACAAAATAAAACAACATTCGTTAAAGATTAGGTAGTTTTTAGCTTTATTTAAGTATAGCACAGCTAAAGCTTAGTATATAAATATATTATGATAGTTGATCAAGGAGTGCTTATACTGATAAATAATTATGTTCGCTGTAGATGCATCAAGATCAAATATTTAAAGATGTGGCAAAAAATATTGGCTATTATAACGATGGATGCGTGAATTTGTATTTTTCGCAAAAAATATATCGCAATGCACGCTACTAAACAATGCAATTCCGCTTTCTAATGATTCCAGCATACCTGATGTTTGTGCAAAAGTATTAGCGTTTAGCAGTTTAATGTGCACAAGTTCAAAATTCTAAACCCTCAAGCTTTTGAGCACCTTACAAAGATTTTATTTAGCAGAGCTGCACTCTTTGCGAACAATAAATAGGACGTTTAGGTTTTTTATTTTGTGTCTATATTGAAAAAGAAAATAAAGCACAGATTGCAAAAAGGAGAACCGCAATCGTTTTCTGTAAAGCATTAACAAATTCTTTATCGAAAACAAAATACCATAAATATCAATTAATATAAACTGTTTTTAAACCGCATTTCGAGATATTGTGTGATAAGTAGTGTTTTAATCAGAGAAAGAAACCTAAAGCCATTTCCACTTTGCACAACGTAGGTAATCTATCAACGCGAAAAGAAAAAAATATTGACAAGACTAGTTTATATATCGTAAAATTTGCCATAAATAAAACACTAAAGAGTTGACGTTGTAATTGCAAACAGAATGTACATTACGTCATGTATAAAAAATTAAAGTGTAAAGGATACTGGACAGCTTTACGGAACGCAGTTTAAAAATGATTATGCTTATTGTATTCACAAATAGGAATAAATAACTCTGATTTTTTCAACAACATCCACAGAAGTATGCCAAACAAAATTCCTGTTCCAAACATTAGGCTTTAAGACCTTTTATGAACGCTTGGAGAAATTTTATTTGAAGGAAATATATAGTAAAATTTGTCATAACAAGTGTTTTTATGATAAAGGAATATTCTATCGTCCACACGCTAGTTTGAGGAGTATTATTGTTGTTCAAGTATTTTTGGTCGAATTGCAAAACAATTGTCCAAACTAATTGGTAAGAAAACGTTTTAATATACTGGTAAAAATGGGACCCTTCACTGATATGCTGGAACTGGAAAGGATTCGGGCGATTCAAATTTACTTATTAACTTAAGTTTCGTTTGAAACGCAGATATTTCTTACTGATAAACGACCGAGCTTTATCTAATATATACACCAGTTTTCGTAAGTGTCGCACCAGTTGGGCACAGTGATTTCAACAGTTAGTATTACCAGTTTTGCAAAAGACATAACTCATTTTTTATCAAGAAACATATGTTCTCCTGATTTTTTACTTGATACATTGTATGGACTGCTTGTTCTTACTGGTAAGCCCAAGATAGTACTGTCCGTAGTCTCAGCGTCTTTGCAGAGAAACATTTAATTTTGATCGTTATAAAACGCATCCTATTTTGAATCAATCATCTGGTGCGTTTCTGGCTTTTAGCTAAGCGGTTGGTATATTAGAATGTAGGGGCCTCCTGCTGTCTGTATATCACTGGTGGATTCAATATTAATGAAATTCTGCACACACAGCAGAAGTTAAACTTCAAAATTTGAACATCAGCCTATGAAGTTTTGTATTATAAAAGAAAATGACATTATTATAATATTTTATGTTAATGCATAATATATGATTTTAAATTAATCCGTCATCGATTTTTGAATAGCGCAGCGCCTTATTGCCTGAGCCTTCACAACCCTTAGCACTGTTGGTTAGCCAATAGAGTAAGCGCACTACTTATGGGACGACGCTATTTAAGGAACGACCTAAATTCGGTAAGCTCTAACAATGGACCGTGCTCTTTAACAGTTTTACGATAAAAGTCCTCGAACGGCAAATTCCTAATTATCTGTGTTTTCGGTTTTTCGAAAAATAATTCCCTGGCTTTTTATTCAGCAAAACGTCAACTTCACCAGGTTTTATAAGAATTGCAGATTCACGTCTGATTTTTTTCAAAAGTTTAGAGACACGTGCTTTGACCAAACCATAAGTTAGCCGGAAGATATTTATATTATTGGAATTCTTATAGTAGGAACTGCATTATAGCATTTTTATTTTTGGAATATGTTAGCATTTAATGAATTATTTAAATATAAAATCAGTTAACAATTTTTTACAAATTTGTGTATTAATTGACAAATGGCACCACTTAAGGGGCACGTCTGTCAATTAAGAAATGGCAGTTTTTAAACAAAAAAGCAGTCTATTTACTGTTTTAATTGCGGCACCTAGAATGTATGCAGATGCTAAACATATATGAATTATGATACTGCATTATCTGAACCTCAATAGATCGTCAAAAATAAATAAGATGCCGATTACACTTTTTGAAGCGTACCAAATTCCAAATATTGATATATAAGCACAAAACCTGATGGAGATTATCTATTTAGGTTATGATATTCGGTCCTACGATATATAAAATACAATTTATTAGCTATAGCAATTTAGAGTCATCGTAAGGTTCTCTGCGTTTGGGACAGGGATGTCCCAGAGGTGATGCTTTTAAACATATGTATTTGCCATTTTATATAGTTTTCTTGACACCATTACCTTTTTATACAGCATCAATGATGCCTTCCGATTTCTACAAACCTCTGACAGATAGAAAATTAAGTTTGAAAAGCGTTATGACGACTTATTTGAGATTCAAAGAAACCGATTGTTTACTAATCCATACAGTTTCCCATGCCATGGTAACAATAGTTTCGACCAGCGTTCAAATTCTGACGTTGCATGGTGTCACAACACCCATACCTATATTAAATTGATGGTGTCTCATACACCATTTGTCTCATTATATAGAGTACATATGTGTGTACCATATACCATAGGATAGTAAGCTGTATATTATTGGCGCACAAAATTTCAACATGCTGGGTCATTTATAACGTAAACGTTTCATTAGGACGACGTCGATAGGTATCATTCAATAATCTATCCTAAACCTATTTTGTGGCTCAGATATGACGATCATTTACGCGAAAATTTCACACAGACTGCAAGAAGACGCCCAGCGTTATGCCACCACAATATCGCCATGGGAGGAACTATCCTAGCTTGCACTGGGTCTGCTTGTGCCGTATTTGATATCTGTTCCAATAATCCGTTTCCGCATGAATTAATGTGTATTTTGTACAATGTAGAGCAAAATTTCGCCGCAGCAGCGGATTCAACCTGGATTGTTAGGCTGCTAGCCTGCACGTTACCCACTATGCTATTTAATACCTGTTGTTCAGACTCTCAAGAAACTTTGCAAAGCGAGTGAATAAAACCCACTCCGGCCGACTGAGTTTCAGTATAGCTTCACAGTGTACGTTATAACTAATGTGTGACACTGTGTGGGAATGTGTTAATCGAGCTACAGTGTAATGTTTGATTAGCCATTTCTTGCATGAACTCACGCCTATTTCGTGCAATGTTCAGCAAACTTTTGTCGAAGCAGCGGATACAATCAGAATCGCTGCTACCGTCGTCCGCAAGCCACAACGCTGACGCTGGGTTCCTTAAGACACCCCGCTAAGCAAACGAATACCAACGAAGCCACAAACGCACGTCCAACGACCAACTGGATCAGTGTATCGGCCCACTGTGTCAAACGTGTGGCACTATGCGGGAAAGAATTAACGAAAATAGTGTGACGTAATTTAGCATCCCAAAGCTCTGAGATACAATAGAGTTAAAACTTTTGCGCAATACCAGCCTTCAGGCATTCAAAATCAGCCTTGTCCTGGGTTACGAACTACGAACATCAAAGAAAACGCTTTTAGTAAATATGATGCCTGTTACTACGTATTTGTATATTAGACGTATATTCTGAGTTTGCTGCTGCCCGCAACGATGTTCTAAAAAGTAAATGTGTTTTTGGCCCATTAACCGCTCCTAGTAAGGTTAGGATTATTGAGCTACGTAGGACTCCGACAAGTGATGTCTTCAAAGAAAAAACCCACAAAATAGAATAACAGGCTATGCGAGATTGTAATACGAATTGCACTGGTGTTTAGAACTTGACCAACGAATTCGAAGCATTCTGGCAAGATAGTTTTGACTCGCTCCATAGTATTTTTTCAGCTAAGATAACTAAATTGCTTGAGCTGTATCACAAAGAACTTGTGTTAAACAGGCTCTTAGCCAATGACTTTACAAAAAGTACCACGTTGGTACCTTTTTATGTATTCAGTTGTAGGTTTTTCTGATTTTTTCTCTTGAGTACATCAACCCTAAACCGGCAGCTGTTTTCAGTACTAAGCCGGAATAAGAATCTAAGCGTTAATACGCAGTAACGACTTTACCGAAGGTGCTAGATGTTAACAACCAAATTTTTTGTATTTTTGGAACATGCCATTATTGGCTCGTAACAATTAGGCTGCGCTTAGCATTGTGACAGGCAATACTGCCGTATTATGAAAGAATATTTGAAAATATTATTAATAATTTCCCTTGTTCCTTAAAAAAGTTTCTCAAATGCCGTTATTGAATTCTTTAAATGACGAACTGCCACGATTTAAGAAATAACTGTTTTCGCTCATATTTCTATGAAACACATTCCAAGTTAGATAAATATTTGCAGTAATGGAGCCTGCGAATAATAGTTCTTCTTGTGTTGTCTTAGGCAAACAATATGAAAGCAATGTTACTAATTTTGTGCGGCTTACTTAATTGATGCTTTTAGTATTAAAGCTGTTACTTAACAGTACATTTACTTTACTAAAATTTTAAGGTAAAATATTCGCACCGGAAATATATTAGATTTTTCCTCTCGGCCTACCCCCCCTTCTCGCCGTTAAAACTTCTTACGGGTGGGCAGCCGCTCCACCGCCTCAGATATTACCTACCAAAATATCTAGATGGATGCATATGGTTGTATTCTCTGCAAGTAGCAAATACAGCCGCCTTTGTATACTGATCTAAATGGCTTAGTTTACAGGAATGCGCTGCTATAATATAGCTGTTATTAAAATTGGGCCTATCGTAAAGGGAGAACATGTTCAACTACGAGTGATTAAGGTTGATGAATTTATTCAAAAACAATAGCAGCCCGACAGAACTTTAAACCTTTTACACCTCAACCGGATTTGTGTAAGTGATTGTGTTTACCGGTTTGAAATACAAACAGCGAAATATTTTACGACACAGCCCATTTCATGTCAACTCGTGGGTGCTCAATTATAATTTAGGAATGATGAAATGGCCTTGGTTCCACAATCGATATTATATAAATATCGTAGCCCATTTAAGTTTACCAACAACAGCGGCTACGTTGTCAAATTTTTAATGATTATGTTTCTGCTTTTAATGCCTTTTAGTGCCTATTTTGAGAAAACAGTATATCGACGCGTGCGACGCAGTATTTGCTGTTAACCTTATTCGTATCATGCTTCATACGGTAGGTATGTGAGGAAATGACCAATGTTTTCTTATTTACCTTGTCCTAATCTAATTTGCACCTCCTTTAAATTGTTTAAACATTTTTCGTTATTAATATTATTTCAACTGGAGTCTTTTGCATAACAGTTATCATCTATAGAAGTTAAAAATAAGTTTACCGATCCTGCATCAATTTGTAAAATACTGCAGCAGAAAATGGCAAAAACCATTTGGCATGTTTAGCTACTTCATTAACTTGGGTCCTTAATGTTTTATTAGGCTTCAAATTCCAATATTCCAATTACATCACTTTTAATATTAAAACTGATGTTCAGGACACGGGACATATACTGGTAAGATACATGGGCGAGCTCCGAAGTCCCAGGAGGATATCGGGTACGTTTGAGGAAAGGTCATGCTCACGGAAAGTCTGTCGCCGAGGGGGGAAGTTCGTCAGGGGGGATAAATTTTTGAAATTTTTGGGGGCTCAAATTTTTTTGAATTTTTAATGATTTACCCTTGATTTTTGCTAATTTAAATCCATGTTTGCTCAATTTTCCTCGATTTTTTTTCTATTTCGGCCAAATTTTCAGCGCGGGGGAGGGGGGCGGTCGTAATCTCTTCTCCCACTTAATGGGCATGTGTAACTAATAAGCTAACTAAACATTCTGCATAAATGCGTGGAATGACGCTGCAATAACCGATACGAGTAGGTATCGTAAACGGTCACAAACAGGTTTGGATCAGGAGGTGCATTACATTAATATCGTCTTAATACTATAATACCAATAGTTTTGTTCTTCGGCGTTAAACAAGCAACAATAAAGACCTACATAGGCTTCGAAACTCATGCCCCTTATAGGTAACGCGAAAGATGGACTTTAGACGAATTTTTTCTGAAAACGTTACTAGAAAAAGATCCAACCATCCCAAGAAGCAGAAAATTACAAATATCTGAAACTCGTTTGGAAAAAAATAAATCTGTTGATTTGTCCTTACTGGACGAATTTTTAAGGTGTATCGATGCCTTAAACTAATATTTGGCGCAAACTAAAATAAGTCATCAAACCTAACTCCGACAATTTCATGAACAATTTTGTACAAAAAAGTCAAATCACGATGTATTCTCCTCAATTCTAAAGAATCCTATTTCAGTACTTTAAGGCTTTCTGGATAACGGAAGTTTTGCATTTCCGGTACTTTCTTTGTAAAACTTCTTTAGACAGATTTCACCAAATCAATTAACTTACTCAGATAATGGCTCCATACTACAATCTTGTAAGCTTGACATGATCACCAAAAACGATATTTCCGAACTAAGCGGGATTTCTGTTGAATCATTCATATAAAATAAAAAATTAAGCGCCTCTATAACAGAAATATGTGGTACTCCGCTCTGAACAACCGTTTTCCGTGAAAATTAGTATCAACTTTTACACGTCGTCGTCTGCCAAACAAATGTGCCTTAACACATGCTAGTAACAGGCATGGAATTTCTAAGCTGTCAGATTACATGCTAGTTTTACATGTGATACGCTGTTAAATACTTAACAGAATTCTAAATATATCACAAGACCCGACCATGATTGCTGATACTCCATTTCAAAAAATTTAATGACAAGCATAATTATATTAGTTTAATTGGATTTTCCCTGCCAAAATCCATGTTGTAAAAATGTAGCAAATCACTAGTGTTTATAAAATTCCAAACAGTATCACAAATGCTGCGGTCAAACACTTTACAGATATTACTGTCCCGATTAACAAGACTGTAATTCACAGGATAAACAGAAGGAAAATTATAAACACTGCAAATATAATTGCATGCCGCCGATAATTTGGAAACTCTATATCTTCAAAAGATCAGCAAACACATAAAAAAGTTTTTCACCCGCAAAATAGCCAACATTTTTAACCGATAATTTGAGATTTCATCAGGTTAAGCTCAAAATTTGGCAGAAAGTTTCTGTAAATTTTTGAAACATCAAATTGATCAAAGCCAATATTTGCAAAATTCGATGGCATGCGGGCAAAATTGGAGTAAGTTTTGTTTCGTCGTCAACGAGTTCACTCATAAATTAATTTTTCAAAACATAAACTTTATCGAACTAATTGATTTCCGCTTCCGGACCTCAAATTGGCAATACAAGCTTTTGACGAAACATTGTTATTTACTGATGAGAGATTAGGTTTTATAGCTACATGACTAGGTGCTGTATTTCGTTCATCAACCCATTACCTTCTGATAGATCTTTGCAATAATTTAGAAACCTGAACGTAATAACCAATAACTTCCTGAATGTCAGAAGCCTGTTTCACAATGCTATAGGCACATTGCTGACGGACATACAGCTATATTACACACAGTCAGCACCTTCCTGGTTTTTACAGGCTTATAAGTTCTATCATCACCTTTCATACTGATTTAAAGGATTCCCACGTTTGGTTTATATCTGCGCAATTCCTGAACAAATCTATTCAACTTGTATTTGCTAGAGAAAACTTTTTCTCGCGATGTATTAGCTGATTTGTAATTGAACGTTTTAGGACCCACACTTTTTATCTTTTTTATGTTAAGTTAAGTTGAAATCTTACTAAGCCATGATCACTGGTGGAAAAGCCAATATCCACGGAAAGCTCCACAGTTGAGTTAAAACGGAAACATAACATTAAGTGTAATAACGATTACGAAGAGTTAAACCTAATCTAAAATTCAGATTACAAAATTTAGGAGTGATGCTGTTGATACTTAAGTGACAAATAAAATATTTGGAAAGTTAAAGTCTTCCACCAGCAACATTTCAAAACATATATCAGAAAGTTCAGTTAACTATTGAAAAAACTAATAAATATATCAGACCTGTCATAATTATCAGCTGATATATACAGAGCTCTTCTCAAGTCCACCAAGAGTTCTTTAACGTAAGTGTCAATAAGCTGAAAGCAAGTACAGCTCATATTGAAAATCATTCAGATAATCTCAAATAAAATTGGATTAAAATGTAGCCAAGTATCATAGTGGTGCATGCCAATTCACGATTTTAGGCATTAGCCTTGACCGACAGGGCATATAAATTTCAATGTACTTTTTGTTTTATGCGTATATTTCACATCTTAACACTTTGTAGAATATGAAATAATTACAATCAGTTCTTCCCTATACTTTTGGTTTATAGTAACTCACGCTTAAAACTAGTATCGAAGTGTTCACCTATCCTTTTTGTTTTAATTTAGGGACTGAAACCGTATTATCAATATATACTGTCATAATGATTTATGTTTTATAAGATGCGAACGGCATTCAAAATTATGTTGGCAATTCTGTAATCAAGAAAAACATCCATACGTGTATCTTATTTATAACATAATGTACAGTTGTACAATTATCTACCAAAAATGCATTTAAAACCTTAGTTAATTTTTCTGTGCAAAATAACCTGTATAGTCTAATACAGCGTAAATATATAGTATTTGTTAAATGTTTAAACAAACGCAAGAAACAATAGTGCAATTCCCAATACTGGGACTAAATGACAGGTGAAGAGTATATATATAATTTCCAGCCATAGAGTTTCAATGTAAGCCTAAACATCGTCTTGGCGTTAAGCACGAAACGAACAAAGCATAATTTAGCCGAAAAACATGTGCAGCGCTTTCGTCGGTGTTGTCATGCGTCATTGCGAAACTAGTCACTGTCAAGTGTTACAGACACAGTTTTAATTCGCTGACATAGCAAAAGTATATATATGTATATTATGCTCGGAATGATTAAAATATTTAGAAACGATGAGGACAACATTACTACAGCGCGCATGAAATGCATTAGTCGCAACAGATTTTGATCAATACGTTCCCACGGATATAGATTTTGCTTTTCGAGCATTGCAAAAACACCAAAAACCTATCTCTGGTTATTCCGCGTACGAACGAATATGTGCATTTGGAAATGCAGTTTGGCTAAGTCTCAGTTTAACTCATCGTATGGAAATGGCTAGGAATTTCGATGCTTTTATTATTTGGTATGACATCCATAAAATTTTCATGCCAACAAGCCATAACTGAATGCTACGATGGAACATTATATTAGCAACACTTAATAATTGAAATGCCAGGGGAACATTCAACAATAACGTAAGCCAAAAAGTACATGCACTTGAAAAAAAGTTGAACTTTTTTGGCTCATTTTTTGTGAACGCTAAATAGTTTGAAGGCATATAGTGAAACGGTTGATAACAAATCAATGACTATCTTGACGCTGTATTACCTAACTGACCGCCAAAACACAACATTCACAATCATTTGCTAGTTTTGTTTTGCTACCATTTCACTAAATCACTTCGATAATTGAAAAGTTTTGAAAGAGCGTTTTACTCGCAACGTTTGAAAATACGTTAACTCACCCGTCAAACATGAAAAAGCAGAAAATTCTGTTCAGAAATGCACGAAATTTTATGCATAATGTTACTTCTGAGTAAATACCACATGAAACTGATTCAATATTTGCAGATGTGAAAAATTTATCATGTGCGAAATACTGTCCCATAGTGGTCCATGATACCATTTTTAAGTTCGCATTTTTTCTTGGGGATAAATTGATTCAACATTTGCAGATGTGAAAAATTTATCATGTGCGAAATACTGTCCCATAGTGGTCCATGATACCATTTTTAAGTTCGCATTTTTTATTGGGGATAAATTAGTCAAGACAGCTACATTCTTGGATAAGTTTTGATAATAAAATATATTTCTTCGAAAAAATCAACTAAATATCCACTCTGTATAGTAAATAAAGAGTGCGATGTTACAAAAATAAGGAAAGCTTGACGGAAATTAGCATAAGCATTCCGGAATTACATAAAATTAGACATGATTTTGATATAAAAACCCATTAATCCTCGTATCAGTCGTGAAAAGGCGAAGCTGTGATTAAATATATGGTGCAAGTATTTTCCTTAATTCAATAGGCACTATAAAATATGATAAAATGGGTACCTCTATTGCTAGGTTATAGCTTTTAACGACGATGTTTACTTCGTTTCTCTTGTCTAAATTTAAAGTCTTCACCAAGTAGCTCCTTACAAGGCTGCTTTGTCTAGTTATATCACTGCGGGAGGCAAGCCGGGAACATAACAATATTTAAATTTAAGACAAATGTGTGTCTTATCTAAGCAATTTACGAGGAACATCGGCTAAATCCGTTTCTGTATTGTAATGGATAGATTTATCGCCCTTTTCATATTCCATAGTCATTTAACAAATAAACCTAATATGTTAATTCTTCCGCTTAGATTAAAAGTAATTATTTGCTTGATTTGAAGAAAGTCTAAAGTTTATAAAACTAAAGTTAATTTATTTATATTGTGTATGAGGAAGGATTCAACGTTATGGTTTGTGCAAACCACCAATGCCTGTATACATAATTGCTACAGACATTATTTCAGCCGCAAAAACAGTGCAGCATTCCGGTTTACACATGTTTCGCATTTATTCCACATATGATGGCTCGTTAAATAGTTATTTTATTGTAGTTTGCTTACATTAGTTGTTAGTTTTGTACTTTGTTCAAGTTGTATATCTGCGATTTCCTAAAGCGTTCATTCACATTTCGTCACTAGTTGTATAACTTGTCCGAGAACAAATTTGTCTTTATTACAAGTTATCTGAAGCGCTACAGTCAAGTGAACAAAGTTATATATCTGCCATTTTCTAAAGCGTTCATTCACATTTCGTCACTAGTTGTATAACTTGTCCGAGAACAAATTTGTCTTTATGACAAGTTATCTGAAGCGCTACATTCAAGTGAACAAAGTTATATATCTGCCATTTCCTAAAGCGTTCATTCACATTTCGTCACTAGTTGTATAACTTGTCCGAGAACAAGTTTGTCTTTATTACAAGTTATCTGAAGCGCTACATTCAAGTGAACAAAGTTATATATCTGCCATTTTCTAAAGCGTTCATTCACATTTCGTCACTAGTTGTATAACTTGTCCGAGAACAAGTTTGTCTTTATTACAAGTTATCTGAAGCGCTACATTCAAGTGAACAAAGTTATATATCTGCCATTTCCTAAAGCGTTCATTCACATTTCGTCACTAGTTGTATAACTTGTCCGAGAACACGTTTGTCTTTATTACAACTTATCTGAAGCGCTACATTCAAGTGAATAAAGTTATATATCTGCCATTTCCTAAAGCGCTCATTCAGATTTCGTCACTAGTTGTATAACTTGTCCGAGGACAAATTTTGTCTTTATTACAAGTTATCTGAAGCGCTATATTTAAGTGAATGATATATCTGCCATGTCCTAAAGCGTTCATTCACATTTCGTCACTAGTTGTATAACTTGTCCGAGAACAAATTTGTCTTTATTACAAGTTATCTGAAGCGCTACAGTCAAGTGAACAAAGTTATATATCTGCCATTTTCTAAAGCGTTCATTCAAATTTCGTCACTAGTTGTATAACTTGTACGAGAACAATTTTGTCTTTATTACAAGTTATCTGAAGCGCTATATTCAAGTGAACAAAGCACTTGCATTCAAACATGGTCCTTTACGACAAGTAACATTATTCAAGCGTGATAAAAATAGGTGCTGCGCTGAGACCGCTGGACTAGCAGTGTTTCTTAATTTAATAAATGTTTGCGATACTCCATTATGCAATGCAAGATTAAGGATTTCAGTGGCCTGCTATATGTAACTACTGACAAATACCAAAACATTTGAGCCTTCTATCGCACGTTTTGTGAGCAATGAATTATATACAAGCGTGCGGTATTTGTCGGATCTTTTCCTTAACAGTTTCATCCCCAACTCAGCCAATTGGCATTAACCCATACTTTATGTGCAAACTAAGTACTCTTACTGTGTTTGCACGCGCGTTGTTATTCGTTACTTTGTGAGATTCTTTAAGTAACCGAACAACAGCTCCCAGATTTCTCCGCGGTTTGCGGGCTCTCTTTTCACGCATGCGATTGGGGTTTGATCCGCGGCGCTTTCCAATTCAGCCAATTGGCATTAACCTATACTGCAACGCTATGTGCAAACTAAGTACTCGTGCCGTGTTTGCACAAGCGTTGTTATTCGCCTACTTTTTAAAATTCCTTAAGACACCGAACAAAAGCTCCCAAATCGCTCTGCGGTTTGCGTGCTCCTTCTCACGCATGCGATTAGGGTTCGATCCGCGGCGCGGACTTGAGTTTGTCAAACATTGTACAATACATACACTGGCTCACATGCATTAACAGCCTTAAAGCGTTAATCTGGAGCATTTATGAAACTGGTGAAATATCTGTTTAGTGAAAACACATCAACATAATTAAATTTAAAATAATTATTTTATAGATTAAGACATGCTATAACGACAAATATAAGATTGCAGAGACAGCATCAATACCAACCTAATATTAAAACGCACAGTCCACCTGAGGCATAAATATAGTGCCGGTCATTGGCGGAACTTAAAAGATCAATTACACATTGCCAAACATTTAAGCCATCAAACACATTGAAGTGAGGTCAGTGTATTATGATTACCGAAACTTGATGCTTTTTAAGTACTACGATGACGACTGTTGAAATTTTTAGTTGCTATCATTTTTTGAGCTGTCTACTTGACTACGATTATGCCATAAACCGACCAGAATACTAATATTGTTCAGTAGTTCCTACACACTGAAACTGAATTATATTGTAAGTTAAAAAGAAATTGTAGTTATTAATATATAGTATAGGAAAGAAAAATGTCGGAAGCATTGTATTTATACCACTGATTCACCCATTGTGATATACTTATAGCTTTCTTCAGATTCAGCTATAATTCTAACTTATGTATTGTTTAATAGCGAACAGTATAAAGAAGTTCACAAGATTACAGCTGGGAATCTTTCTTAGGAAAAGCAAGGGTGACGCTTGCCAAAGGAAAAAGACTAACATACAATTCTCTTTGACACAGTTTCCTAGGAATAACTCAGACAGCAAATAGCTAGAATACTGCTGCGGTACAACTGAGCAGCTACCCAAAAAAAGCAAGAAAGCGTATTTCCAAATAAATATGCGTACAGAATATTTGCACTATACTGCATTTCGTGTCATATATTGCTTTCTAATATACAAATTGACAAGATGGCGGTATCCTGCATTGCATTACTTTATTTATTGCATTTCTTAAATTGAAATAAATTGGTGCGTTACGGAACTCAATAAATTCTGCTGGTGGAACACCCAAACATTTCGGCGATCGACTCATTACATCGACCTACCGGTTACAAGTTAATAATTGTTTTGAGAATGTAAACTGGAGTTGACACTTCTGAAACTTCATTTAGTGCGGGCGTCCAGTTCTTAACGCAACGGTGTTGCCAATGTGCAATATTTGCTAATATGGGTCTAAATATGTGCCCAAGCTAATCTTAGGAGCAATCTTAGGCTTTGGTATTGGCCTTACCTATTTAGATCCTTAAGCTTAGACATAGCACATACTTAGTCTTGGCCTTAGATTTAGAGAGATAAACGGTCTACGATCACTCAAGAGTGAAAATCTTTTACTGTAGAGAGTGTTTGGAACATAACATGAACCCACTGAATTTTAGTGCGTGTCTGTCAGAACATGTGCCAAACAATACTTTAGGTTAGATGTTTTAGCTGAGGTACAATGAATTCTATGTGAATTCGACGTAAATTTTTATGTGATTTTTGTCCAATTTTTCCAGAAATTAAAACTACTTTATTCTGTCATAGGTAAAGACAAGGACGAAATCTTTTGTTGCATTCCGTAATTTCGAAGATACAGCGATTGATTGTGTTCGACTCAGGTCAGTGAAAACATTTATTTGGGCCACGCTTATGATAAAAGGGATTTACAATTGCCATCAAGTGTCATATTTGCAACCCAATAACCGATAGCTAACACAAAGCTTCCATGCATAAAAGGCAAGGATACCTATAGGATGACACTTGTTACATACGCTGTCGATTTTTAACCAAAAACATTGCTACAAACCGTATTTATAAGAGCAAACGCCGTGTTACTTGCAATTTAGTCAGTGATGCTCGATGCCCAGAACTTTTATATCAAAAGTGCATTACAGTGTAAACTTAAATTTACAGCACCTTGTAGAACTTTTCACAAGATGGGCAACATGTAGGCTTGCAATTATACAACCAACCGGTTTTTGGTCAAACTGGGACAAGTATCATTTACTCGGGGAACCAGGCAGCTGTCAACATAAACTAGTTGGCCACGCCGATCTACCATGACTAAGTCAACTGCAAAAAATAGGCTAAAAATTATAATTCATCTTCTTTATATGATTATATCACAAATAAGCTGCGTGCTGTTGAAATAATCAAACAAAACGAGGTATTATATACGATTAGAAAATTAGATACTATAAAATGGTCTGGAAAAAATTAGCAAACGTACATAATCGGCCTAACTAGGCTCAGGCCTTCGTCGTAGTTTGGTGTGTGGAATTAGCGGTGAATGTGGGTCGAGCCGTCTTGTTTAAATAGCCAAATAATCCTGCATACGCAGTTTTTATACAGAGCTTTCTTTGGCTATATCATTTAATTTGGCAGCATGGTTTACGAAGTGTGGGATACGAACAAACGTACGGTTTTATTTCAAATGTCACATAAACCAGAGCTTCGCAACCAATCGATGCTGTGCACTATATCGGTTTGTAGTCTAATAATATTAAAGGCAACACAATTTGTGTACTCAAGACTGACATACAAAGAAAGCTCTTATAAACCACTTTATCGTGCAAACTTGAAGCAATGATAGCAGGAAGTTAATAGGAACCGATCTGGATAAACAGCTAAGTAAAACTGATTAAAGCTTAGATTAACAAACAAGTTGTTGAATTTTAGCTATTTTATAGCAACACTCTGCGCTACATACCAATGATTCTTTCAATACAAGAAGGAGATTATCGTATTTTCCTTGAATTCCTTGAGAAAGGTTTTACACTAAGGCTTATAGTACAGTCTGAGTAATATCGTATGCGTTGAGGCAATGATAAAGGATCAAATCATATAAATAATATCAGTCGTAAGTGACGGTATTCACCACATTTCAGCTTCATTATATTAGTTTGCTGTAGTTAATTATTTTGTTGCATTGTTTAAATGAATATAAATGCATACTGTATATGGTCTCGCAGTAAACTTTGTTGCTGTATATCTCATTTAATATGAGTAAGCCTTAAAATCATGTCTGTTGTTACTAAAACCACTCATTTTACATTTGAGAAATGTATATATTGTAAAGTATTCTATAAACAGTTTAACAACATACAAAGATAAGCATCGAATGAAGGACCATATATTTCTAGTTAAGGATTTCAACAGCTACTGTGCCGAAACTAGTAATTTGTGTTCTGAACATTATATTTTTGCTGTTTAGGACGTTGCATGGTACTGTATTAAGTAAAATGAGGTAACTGCGATTATTTTATGCTTAACTACGAAGCGTACACGTCTCACAAAGCTACAGTATGTGCCCACCAGATATGGAACCGGGTCACCGGGTCGCCGGGTGATTACGGGTTACATATGTTGTGAGGTCACTGGGTAACGGTGTGTGACCCAATTCGTACTGATCCGATCAGATTCAAAAGCCTAAGGCACTCTCTTCTGCACTGTCCTCAACATAACAGAACAGCGACTTTTGCTTTGTTTTTATCTATTCAGCTTTTTCTCAGAAATTGTCAAATCGTAAACCAAGCTTTGCCAGGACGATTGCTATAGAAACTCGCAATGAGAGGCCGGACGGAAGGATGAAAGCTTGGTTAAAATGGGGTGTTGGGCTGCTTTGATGGACATGGTCATGACTTCCTACCCGAAAACAAAATTTAGAAATTTAAGGCCCTGGAAAACAGTGTATGTTCCTTTTAAATAGAGGTGAGAACTTTGACTCTCAGGTTGGCTCGGCTCTAAAGCCAATCTGAGCCCACTCTGCCACGAAGTAGGAAGAGCCGAGCTCAACAAGAGCCATGGGTATTTTTAAAAAAGTAGAGCTTCGTCTTAGCTCTTAAAAGCTCTAAAATCAACAATATGTAGTTCGTTTGTTGCTTTCCATATTAAGTTTTCTCTAATATATACTACCGAATCACAATCTTTTATTATTAGAAGTTTAAGAGTCGAGTCGATCCCGAAAAATCCGAGTAGAGCCGGACATAGATTAGGGAGAGCCTAACCGAATCAAAGTTTGAAAATCTGGATCTTACTCGCCTCTATTTTTTACATCTTTTCATATGCTAATAGTTCCAAGCTGCTCGAATTAGCGTACAAACAACTTCAACAGATAGCGAAACGACTTCCAAGGTTACCACATACATTTCACTTTAACATTTTTAACATTTCTGTAGTCTCTGGCTGAAGCGGCACCGAAAACGCATTGTAATCCATCTACACTAGCGGTTTGCCAAGCAGATTTTCAACTTTTTCGAAGACAATTTTTTCTACAAAGATTTTGCGTAATTTGCTTTAGAAAATAATATTTTCACTAAGTTACTATCGTAACAGGGTCACCGCATCACTACCATCACCTGGTCAGCGCGTAAGCGGGTTAAAAAAGGTGACCCGGTTCCATTTCTGGTTTATACTAACCTCAATACCCGCACGTTAATTTAATAAAATCACTACCCAAAGAGTGTGCAGTTTGGATTAGCTGCATTTCTTGAAGGTATGGATGCATGGATATTTGTTTTTTATCAAAATTATTTGAAATACAATGTCATAGTATATCAATCTGTCAGTGATTGACACACTCACTGAATAAATTTTTGATCAATAAACTCGCAAATTAATAACTAACACTTTTATGACAAATTCCAGTTTACTTCGACTAATGTTTGGAGATATACTTTTGATTGAAATAGATTTAATGTTTTCATCACATAAAAATCAATTTATTACAATTAGTTTTACAAAGCTTAAACGTATTTTAATAAGACAAACAAAATCCTTCACATAGCTGATCTTAATTTATATTATTTCATTATTAGATACCCGAGCGGTAGTTATTTTGGTGATAACATGCAGATTGCTTTAATATATACTTATACCAAATTTTCGCAGTGTAAATCAAGGAATATTCGTTTCCGTAAACTTGTTATGTGACGGTAACATAAACTATGAAAATAGCACTGCCAGATGTGCTGTTTTACAACATTTAAAGTTATCGTCCAACAAATTCTGCATCACTTATAAAATAATCTTGCAACATCATTTACCTGTCGACTCCTGTAACCTTTAGGAAAACGTCTATTAGATAAAAAGGGTAGCTCAGTGCGGGCGTTTGATGCAAGGTACAAAAATATAATAAAACTTAGGCTAAAGCTACGGCGCAGTAGATCGACGCACATAATTGACATAATTGTCGCTGCTAAAATGTTATATAGCGACGCTATTAAGTTTTAAGTATTATATTTTAAGTGATATTTCTTGTAATATCCTGGATTTTAAGTTAATCATAGATACAAAAATTATACCTGTTTTGAAAAAATATGAAAAAACCGCGTGAACGACAATAAGAGTTTACTCGACTTTGATGACTGGATTTAATTCCGATTACTATTCATTTTTGAATTGAAGAGAGTGCATACCCAATGGAAGATTGAAGGAATATTCGAACCTATGCAACGTAGCTTCTTTCAGCACGATAAAAATGATCTCTTCTCCAAAATGTTCCGCTCTAGCGTTAAACACACATTCTGATTGATCTGTCACTCGTGCAATCGTAGATATTGTGTCAGAAAGTATTGACTACCAGAATTGATTTGAATGCAGTCGAGACGCGCGTACGACGTTCGAAATCATAAAATTTTGTCAATTGTAAAAATAGGTCTGCAATATCGTGAACATAAGACATTATAATCATTTCGATAGAATGAAAGTGTCATTATGTATATACTAGTCCTATACCAACACAGTATCAAATCAGTGACATGTTTCTTATTAATTATGTACAATTTTAGTTGTCTTCATAAAATATATTGTCTTTCTTCAGCTGATTTGTGTTGCTTACATAGTCCAGCTCCAGTAAATATTTTGGTCCTGTTATTTTATTTAAGTAACCTACACTCAAAATATTTGCATAAAATTGATGAGAAGTTTCTTTCATTTTTGTTCTACCAGATATTCTTTTAAAATTCAAAGAATATTCCTTAAAATTTCAAAGAATTATTTCTTTAAAATTATATTATTAAGAATTATTATTGACATTTCAAAGAAGTTTTTGGATAACTTCATGGAAACCTAATTTCATTGTAGAATAGCAAAATTTTGCTGAATTACTCAGCAAATGTGCAAGAGGATGCAATGACTTGGAACGCTTTAGCCGCGAAAGAACATCGCTAATTAAGGCGCTAAACCCAAAAATTTAAATTGACCCAAATTATTGTATATTTCTGGCATTCCAACTTGCTGTAGTTAGCAGATTTTCCATGAAATCTTTTGTTATTATTTCAAATCATTGCTGTGCTTTGGCTTTAGGAAATGGGTATAAATTAGCATTTGGTTCAGTTCTTAATACAAGACATCGAATTTTTGCCAAATATACTTTTAAGAACCAAATACAATATTTTGGAAAGGCGCACGGCTGTCTAGATATTTCAACCTGGTTCCGTTCTTGTGTTCGGCACGTTGTTTGTTGCAAAGTATAGTCGGTAGCATATATACTTGCTCACAGGGGTAGGGTGCCCTCCCTAGGCAGGCACCGGACCCGCTCCCTCACAAGGACACAACAACTGCTGACTGCGTAGGAGACGCCGAACGTATCGGCTCTCTAAAGTACCCCACCCGCCCTTCCGATCCACCTGCGACATCGGACTTCGAGCGTGTATGGTCGGTAGTTAAACCTTGTATCATTTGATGCTATGCTAATAGACATAACAGGCTGAACCGAACGGGTGCAATAATATAATGCAATCTGTTTATGACAGAAAAATATAGATATATTCGTAAGATTTTTGTTAGACGATCAGTTTGCCCAAAGAAAACTGTTTTTTCATTTCGTATGTAGTTGCGTGCAATACCAATGGTCATGAAAAACAACATAAAGACCCAACAAACGAGAACGAAAATATCATCTTGCTTGTTGTGTGCTTGTTTAAAACTTGAGTTGTCGCTGTTGTTGTTTCATCAAAAATGTCAAAGCTCAGTTTATTGCTCGTCTTGCATTTATCCATTCTATTCTACATTCGGCTACATTTTCGGGGTTATTTGCGATGGTGTACGACCTAGAATGGTTCGTTTTGTGTGCTTATTTCCGACGACATGCTTATGGTATCATTTCAACCGACGTTTTTTTCGGGACAACGAGAACGGCCAACCATAATGATCGATATGGTTCAACAGAATTTTTAAAAAAACCACATTCAAGTGAAATATATGCTGCTTTGTCCAAATTTATAAGTATCAATCTTATGTTTGGATTTTTCGCTAACGGGAATTAAAATAATGAGGCGAAATTGTAATAAAATACAGTAACGACAAGTCTTTGTCTTGTCGTGCTGATTGTCTTCAAGATAGATGCACGTACTAAGTAAATCGAACTCCGTGATTACTCGTAGATTAGCATATAAATTTTTGCGTTAGATGTTAACATTCAGCACACATATTCTCGCTATAAGCATGCAAACTAACTTACACATTCTTGCTATAAGTATTAAATTTTTAAGTATTGGTGATATATTCTTTTAATAGACACCAATAGATAATAGACAACATGTATATACAATGCGTGAATAAGTCACGAACTGCCGTCATGTGCATAAAACGTCCTGCGTATCGTGAATCTAACCGCAAAATTAATGGGATGCTAGCAAAAGGCCAATAGTAAAGCGAAAGGAAATAGTTAAATTTTAATATGTCAGAGTTTAAAATGTTTAGTAAAATTTGCAGGTCTGTTTGGATTATATATAATTGAAAAGTTAGGTACTCTATTATAACTATGTGACTCTATACTGGGCTAGTTTAGGGTACTATGATAGTGGGCATAGTGATTACTTTTCAAATGAAGGCTCGCCTTTGGAAGTAACAACTGTTATTTCATTGTTAACTGCTTTGACAAATGTGACACACTATATTTTTTCTACACGACGTGTACTGCCTGACTGAGTGATTTTCAACGAGCATTTCGGTACCATCGGTACACAAAATCGGAAATAAAAGTTTTAGCATATATCAGCGTTGAAGGATGATTTTTTACTTCTCGTACGTGAACGAAAGTATTTGCACTAAAATGTATGTATAGCGAATGCGCCTAAAGTGAACACATGAATTAGGTAAAGTGTCTGAAAAGGCAAATAAATAAAATAAAAGGATAATGTCAAAGATGTTGAAACCCAAAGAACGCAGAGCTCCCAAAATAACATAGACAACTTAGCCGCGGATTGGTAGGATAATTTGAATGTTATGTGTTAAATTCGGTTAGCTGGCTCGAAAGATATGCTGGTCTGAAGGAAAAAATATGAACCCGGAAGGCGATTTATTCATCAGGAGTTCTCAGCGAAACCGAAACAGGCCGCCTTAAATCACTGTAACTCTCGGATGAACGTCAAATACAAGTTGCTTAAAGAGTGACTGGAATTATGAATATATGGCAAGCAGGAATAACCGGAGTTTCGGTTCCGGCATTTATGATTTTCAGGTTATATGCCTTTTTGATATCTTTATGCCGAAATTGCGATATAGGTTTTCTTTTTTCTATCAAAGATAAATGGCTGCCAAACTAAACCGTAAGTGCCACACGCCGAATGTTCCGACTTCGATCAGCCACTGTTACCAAGAAAACTTTATGCTATTTTTAGTCCAGCAGAGAAAAATTTCTAAATTCTGTTCCAAATTGGAAAAATTCTTATATTTTCTCAGAAAAAAAACAGAAACATTTTATGGTTTTTAGTCATGGTAACGATATACCCGGTGTCACAACTGGGCAGATAAAATTTATTTGAGGCTTTGAACTCGTGGAGCCTTGGGGACTGCGACATAACTGGTCACCTCGTCATATTTAAATATCGGTTATATCGTTATATTTTATCGATCTACGGCGAGAAATCACGAAGTCTGAATATTTTAAAATGCATTTCCAAGCTATATTACAGAGCCTTAGCCTAACTAAGACAGCTTCGAAACACGTATTCTTGTATAGAAGTAACGCCATCATTTACTTGGAAATTTGCTTTATTTTTGCTGAAAATTGCTCGATACCTCTGATTTCAAGGCTTATTGAGTTAATACTCTAGCCATAATTATTTCATAGACGCAGAAATGACAATTGCGTTACCTCATGAACTGATGATTCATAAAATGTTTACATATGATTTTCAAAGCAGCAATAACAAACTTTTCCTTGTGAATGCGTACGTTACGTTATAAATGCTAAAAGATGATGATTAACATATTGACAGAGAAACCTATTTATCATTTACATACCTTACAATTATATCAACGGAAATTCGAATTGACTTATAGTTTCAAGCCAAGCTTTAAAAGACCAAGATTCACAGTAGATTATTTTATGCTATTTTGAAAGCCAAACGATAATGTATGCTCCTGGCATGTTAGATATTAGTACAGGAGTATTTGATATTTATAGCAGTTTTGTTGTCTAAACTACTTCATTTTCTTGCTCCTCACTTCAGCTTTTGTACGAAGTAGTCTATTGTTTAGACGTTCAATACGATAGTCCGTACAACAGCAATGCAATTCACTGGTTGTACGCTAGTAATCTGTTGTCTTAATAAACCAACCATAACCAAAATGAATATAAACCACATGTATGTATTCCATAACTAGAGGGTAAATTTATTATAATGACTATCAAATGGACGCACAGAACAAAAGAAATTATGATATAAACATATTATTTAGCTATATTTGATGTATCTTACGCATTAACAAAACCAATGACAAGAAATTTAAAAACGCCATGTTGGTACTCTTGTGTTAATGTGAAACGATGCGTATACGAAAACATGTATTTATGGGATTCATTCTCGGGGTTAGTGTCACGACTCTGAGCACTAACGTATTCAATAAGCTTGATAAATAAAAACCTAAGCAAAACGGGAAATGCTTTGTCGCACTCGATACATGTACCGTCATTTAAGCTAAAGTTATACTTGTCGAATAGCTTAAATAGATAATTTTATTCCCAACCTACGCGGAGTTGAGTGGTTATAATATACGTGCAACTATGCGTGATTAAGAGCATCTATTCGTAGATTCATTATCGGGGTTGATGGCATTATTTTAAACTGATAACGAATTTATTATATTTATGAATAAGGGCCTGCGCAAAACATCTTCATATTCGATGGTACGCGATAAAATTATTTCAATGCAAGATTATGGATGGCATAGAAAACTAAATTATGTAAAGACGAAATTTCTGGCGATGTTGAGGATTGTTTTTCCTTAATGAAACATGTCATCGGTAATATTGAATATTTACTACAATTTTAAAAATAACACATATGGAAAGTATGACTATGTGGATGATGCCCCATAAAGAAAATAGCCGTCCCCAACATCGAAATCACCGTTTATACACTTTCTCGTACCGTTTTATACTAATGACCTCTCTTAGTACTTGTTTACCTGTTTAGTTGGGATTTCTTAATTACCGTTTTTAAGAACGTCATAAGCGTATATGATGGCAACTACGTCATGACCAGATGACAATAACCATAGGCCAAAATCAACATAATACAATAATAAAATAACATAATACATTTTTTACATTGTCAATAGCTGAAATTGCTGCTCAGTGTTAAATTAGTTCAAGCAGTTTATTTGCGCCTACATACATTGTTTCTGGTTTTCTCTGTATAGCAATACGTAACTGAACGAATACCTACATACATA
>JASANE010023222.1:0-38547 GCA_030248225.1 Trileptium ribeirensis
CCGGAAATGCCCCGAGTGCTTTTCAGTAGAGAATTTTCAGGGCTCTCGAACGAGCCCAGGACATCGCAAATCGCTGGAGTATTTCACGAGATATCCTGGGGACAAATAGGTGAACATTCAATCAACAGCCAATACTTACGCTAGGTTCGGCTGGTGACCATGGTCCCGAGTGGACCTGATATAGGCCTATATGGATATATAGTTATGTATATATGTAGATATGTGTGTGCTGCCTGATCCTCGTGTCTCGGTATGTCTATTTTCCCGCCCCCACCGTATCAGGACTTTATTTTTATAGCATCCGTTGACGCCCAAAATGGCCTGACCACCATACTAACAACTGGTTTTTCTGGTTACCCTTGGATCGGTAAGTGAAGGTACGCGTGTTTCCAAGTAGCCTATCCATCTAGGCATCTGACGAGGCCATGCGGGTCTCGATCCGACCAGTCATCCTGCCACTAGGTCACTTATTTCCCTATATTGTATCGTACCACGGAAATTCAACATCAAATCCCGCTTGTTCTGTACCAACTCCGTATTTGACCCCCGGCCCTAAACGTGCTCCTGCGACCCCTCATTTTATTCGTCTGCTCCTGGCGAGCACAACGATATCCGGCGGGTCTTTGTCCGCCTTCGCGTTAGCCTCTTATGACCGATAATGTGCCCCCCAATTTGGCATACCGACTGCAAGTGGGTACAGACCGACCGAAAATTTAACCCCAACTCAAAGGTAGGCATAATGCCCCTCATTGCATTCGTCGCGTCGAGACATCTTCAACGATGCCCGGCGGGTCTACATCCGTCGCCCCGTTAACCCGGGACGGCCGAAAACGCGCCCCCACTTTTTGCCGACACTCTCTTTAACAGTCTTTAACAGTCGTGATTTTAGTGCCCCTCTACCCGCTGCCGTTAAGGTAGGGAAAACACCCCTCGTTTAAATCGCCTTTCCAAGACGAGCTCAACGATGCCCGGCGGGCGTCGCTCCGCCCAACCGTTAGAGCGGGAGAGCCCGCTGAAACCCCGTATACTAATATATGTCGGAACCCAAAATTGGGTCCCGACCCGCCACTGTGACTAACCCCCTCGTGTTTGGTATCGTTCGGCCCCGTTCTTCGTCCTGGGACCGAAATTCACCCCAGCCCCTCGAAATTCCCTCGGGAACCCCCTGTCCCGACTTCCTTCCCATGCCCTTCCTTTTTCGTCTTCTTTTTCTTTTCCACTCTCTCTAACCGACTTCTTTGGTCGGTTGTCGTCGCTACTGTCGCCCTGTGTGTGTGTGTGTATGTGTGTGTGTGTGTTGTTGTTGTTGTTGTTGTTGTTGTTGTGGTTCTGCATGTTTCTAGTGTGGACTCGAGCGACCTTTCTGTCGCTCAGGTCGCCTGTGTGTCTCATGTGTAATGTGTGCTCATGAGTAGTGTATGTGTATGTGTATAGATATGTATGTATTTGTATATATGTATATATATATATATAGATATATATGTAACATATAGGAATCTGACAAAAAACGGGATGCGTGAGGACAAGACGTACAAAACGACATTAAATTCGTGAGTTTTACGGACGGACTGGACACATAGGAATAGGACTGACGGGGGGCAGGTTTAGGGCCCTCCCGTGGGTTCCGGGAGTTCCTGAATAGGACCCCGGATAGACCGAAAGATGCTTAGGATTGTGCTGCGCCCTAGAACACGAAATAAGTTCATTCCTACCTTCGGTTCCCCCCCCCTTTGGGACGTCCAAAGACGTCCTGTCGGGATATTTGAAATCTAGCTAGGAATGCTAGGAATTCTAGGAATGTTTGGCTTTATGTTGTGAGCCGACATATAAACGTGCAATGTTTGCACGTTTATCCATGGATAGGGCGATAAAATTTAGCCCCAGATGCCCTCCAAATAAGCTTAATTAGGTGATGGATGAGGCAGCTAACTCGCTAAATAGCGGAAATTTGGCTTGAAATCGGCGAGTTAGCTGGGGGAAAATTTGATGAATGAGGGCAAGGAGGCGAAGAAGACAGATTCCAGCTTACTTCGAGCGTATTTACGTACCAAACTTGGGTTTGAAATTTTAAATCTGACGGGTGATTTAATCAATTTCGTGGGACATCTGGGGGTAACGACCAAGCTAGATTATGCAAGGGGCTTAAAAGATCTGAGTAATGGGTTTCGGATAAGTTTCTGACATGAACTTTGGGGGTACAGATGGGCTAAAGTCGGAGATTTTGGGAGAAAACTCGCAGATGGTCGACCTCCGAGTAATCGGAGGGTTCAAATTTGATGTCGGCGATTTCGATTGAAGCCGACTCTCTCTAACGGGGTCCCAGGGTTTACGATAGCTGTCAAAATTAGAATTTGGGGAATTTTCCGATTGGGCGCCCGGGTTTGACCTCGAAAAAGTGGGCGTCAAAAGAACGTCGCCGATTGGATGGCGACAAAATCTCCATGCTTCAACATAGCAGAAAATTTTGAAGCGACGACTACCACGTCGTCTCTTGGAATCAGTTCGACTTCGGCAGCGCGGAGTTCGGTCGACTCTACTGACCGGCTCCGACGCTTGACTTTACTAGTGTAGTTTCGCAATAGTTTTCTTGCTTTCTTGTGCTTTTTGTTCTTCGAGTTTGGAATGGAGGTCGACGACTGGAGGACCCGCGCAGACATCTTCCGTCTCGCGGAAGGGGACTAGCGGTTGCTGTCCCGGACCGACAGCTGTAAGTTAAGAGGAGATTCGAGAAATTGGGGGTTTATTTTCCCCAGATGTAACAGGGACCAATCATTTACAAAAGACAAATTTAGCTGATCATGGCTTAACCTTGCTTTTACAGGTTGAACCGACGCCCATTTTCTACACTTTACATGTTTATCAGACAAACCTCCTCAAGTCGAGTTCTGTTTTGGGCACCTCGAGCGATTGCACAGAAGGTACCAAATCATAGGCACCAAGGCCGAAGTCATTCTGATTCCCCGTGGTCATAGGTAAGGCAAATCAAAGTGGACGCTTCTCGTCCACGTGCTTTTACATGACTTATTACTCTTGAGTTAGGGCAGTCGAATTTTCCTGAGCTGACCACGGTAAAATTTTACCACGAAATCATAGGGATTCGCTTATTCGCTTGTTTCTGACGATGCTTATGGTTTACAAAATTACAGTTTAGTAGACCGTTCGATGCTCATGCCGCTGCTTGGGCTCGGACTGACGTTGCAGTTAGGGACGGAGGATTAGCCTCTGTCGGGCCTTAGAAAGCCCTAAAATTTCTTTTGTCAGTTGAGTTAAGAAAACTTGGGAAAATACAAAAGACTAAACAAATTCTAAGGGATTTCAGCTTGAGCATAAGGTGTTGGCACTCCGCAAGGAGCGATATTATTACAATCTTCACGCGATTTTGGCCAGTGTTTGATTTGTTTTCCAACAGGACAGTTGATACCAGCTTTACATAAGGATCAGCTACCGACGTCACGAGCCCTTGACGGCCCCGCAGGACTAAACTTACTAGGCGCTTGTAAGAAATATCGCCTCACCATGTTTGCTTCGAAGTTGTTTCCGTTCAACTATTAAGTCTACCGATGTTCACCGTAGCATGCAGCCGTGGCTAAGCTCGGCAATTGTGAATGGTAAAGCTCCCTGTACTAAAATGAACCGACCGCATCGTTGGAGATCAGAATCCACCACCGTGCCCGCTTCCAAAAGCTCGGCACTATGCCCCGCCCTTAAACAGAAAAATGGGTTAGAACATCCTCTTTTCAATAAAAGAAAAAATCGCGACCTCTCGCGAACCATCTTGATCCCAAACCGAGTAAGTGCAAAACCCCGTTTTCTTTTTGGAGCGACTTGATCGCTGAGTTTAAGTTTTTCTATTTTAGCTCGGTTTGCCCGTTAGGCTATGTACCATGTATGTCCTTGCTTGGATTTTAACTGTATTCTCTCTCCTTTTTCAGTTTCCCTTACTAGGTTTTGATCCTGCACGGGGAATTTAAGCCCGCTGCAGAAATTTCAGTTTTAACCACTCGACCATCGAGGTCTGAGTGAAATTTATAAAATTTTAGTGATAACTCGGCTGCACAATTTCGACAGTGCAGTCGAGTCACTGTACAACGACAACGTGTACAGTACTATAAGGCAATAGGATAAGTTAGGGAGAGTGGACACAAAAGACGAAAACAACAGCAAAGGAAACAAAAGAAACAAAAGAAACCAAGCGAGGAGAGAGGGAAAAGGAAGAAACCAAAGAAACAACGACCAAAAAGGGGGACGCAGATGCGTCCGAAGACGAAACGCCCTCTGTTCCCGACCCCAAGGCGAAACGCACCCCAGAGTGCAAACCCAGGCCCGATTATAGTCTAGGCACGATCAACGACTCGAAAATACTGGAATGGCTACGTTGGTCGCCTCGGTCATTGTCCCAGGACGACGACGGCTCGCGCAATCGTCTGTGTCGGTAGTTGAAAAGTCACTATAAGGATAATCCTCATGAGCGATCAAAACTGTGTCCTAGGCGAGTATAACTTAGCTCACTTAACACAATCCCCGTTTTGGACTGCCGGAGATACCCAGACGAAGTCATAGTAAATTATTGCACAACCTGTCCTAAGGACGAATCGCTAGGAGAAACTCGGTAGGTCTGCGAGTTAGGATTTACTGGGCTCCGACGGCACACCGGACAAGGTTTATGTTATTGGACGCCCGCATAGGCACCGCGCTCATGGTTTGATGATTGTCAATACCCAATTGTTTGTACCATAAGTAATTATTGATTTTTCGCCATGTTTCAACTTGTACATTGGACGATTTTATCAATGCAACCATGCCCCGCTTTTGTTGAAGGTCCATACCTTTCCGCGTACCCCGACTAACGCTACCCTTTGACTGAGGTTACAAGGTAAAGGAAACGAGCCCACACTTTTTTCCGCTCGGTCCCCTAAGTGTAGGGAATGCCCCGCGTGATTTAGAGCGAACTTCGAAGCACACCAGAACGCACAGCCCGAGTTAGAGCGGACTTAATTGAGCGTCTCGGGTATAGACTCTGGTCCGGTACTTTTTCCGGGAACGTATTCGCTCACACTGCCTCGCTCCCTGACTAGACGCGGACAAGGGGATGGACGTCTTTAACTGCTTCCAGGTTTTCTGTTTTATGACACTTTAACTGCTTATAGTTATCCTGTATTGTATATACTTATCTTGAAATAAAACGTTGAAAATCACCTCAGCGTCCATTGTTGTTTGAACCCAGGCGTGATAAGTACGTCCGGACGGACGGGCCAACCCTGCGTGTCACGGCTTGACGAAGGGAATATCCCAAGCCCTGACACGTGCGGTTCGCCCCAAATATTTGTACTCTTAAATAACGGAACTAGATTATAGCGAGAATGATCTGTCGAATATTCTACCGAACCCATTCGCAAAATCCCTACACGCAGCACAAGATAAAATTTACTAGAAAAAAAAACATCGTCTCCGGATACGAACCCAATCAGCTTATTAAGATGCGAATCAAGTAGTCCGACGTTAAACTCTCAGGGACTGTCGGAACCCTGTGGAGGCCATATGGCTACAACGGATTAAGTGTTCTGCTGAAGATAAATTAAGTGAAACTCAAAATTTAAATAGTAAAGCTAAATTATCACGCATTTCGCTTTAAATTACACTAGACAAAACAACTTCCATTAGACTAGGACAGGGAATATCGGTTTGACGTTATGGCCTGTGAGCAGGTTTCGGTGTCAACCTCCCTGGGGGACCTCAGCAATCATACCCAGATACTAGACACGTGCGCAACCAATCGGGCGGGGTCCGAACACACCCCGTGAAGCGCGCCTGCGGCCTGCTAAGCTCCGTAACTTCTTGGGTCTGACCAAGAAAAGTGGCTAAAATAGAAAACTTAGGGTCCGCCCTTGAGGTTACGATAGCCGGGGTCGTATGGGCATGGTGTTAGGAAGTTGCGCCGTGCAGCTGCGTCACCGTTATTACATATAACATAATAATCATATAGTATATTTTATTGTTAACACACACAGTAAAGAACAACTTTAGAGTTTGTATAATGGAGCAGAATTCCTAATGTTCGTTTTTATTAACTGGTTCATTCTCCGAAAACGCCTGGAGTGATTAAGCCTAAATAATTCCTTACAGCATATGGTAATTAACTGGTTCATTTTCCGGAAACGCCTGGAGTGATTAGATTAATCCTTAATAATTTCTTACAGCACAGGTTTCAGACAGACAGCATTTATGCTGCGAAAATTTGGATAAAATATATAAGTGCATCTAGTTAAAACTATCGAGCATATATTATATAACGACTGGTTTTTGATATGTAAATTGGCTAAAAATGATGAGTGTAGAAAAAGAGGCACAGAAACATACACCTTAGAACAGAAGAATTTTACTTGATTTATTTGACACCGCGATTGCAGGGAACCTGCAAGTTGGTAAAATGCCTTGTCACTTGTCTCTGTTATCTGCAAATTGAGCAATCACTTGGATCAGCTTGTAGCGCAACCGTCGGTATGATATTCCTCTGAAGAGTGGTTTGGCGTGCTTGATCACTATGTCGCATCCATGTTGCTGTTGCGCGACCTCGTCGGCGTGACAAATGCCGGAGAACATAGCCTATCAATCTCAACCCGTTGCGCTGTTTCACATCGTCTGACGAAGCTTGTGTTAGAGGTTCAAAAAATCATTCAATCAGGTTAATTGTATAGAATTAAATCCAACGGAGCGGTTGAGAAACTCTATAATGAAAATGAGCTGGGCTACTTTCGCAAAAAAGTGGTATCATGACTGTGGCAGTATATTAATACATACCTACAATTATACATGTGTATTCTTACAGCCAAATTATTTAGTTGATATACTTATTTATAAAAGCTCCGGATAACTGTAACCTATGCTTTCGTGGCCCATTGAATGAATCGGTTGAATTTGTGGGTTAGCTCTGTAGTACCATTCGGCTAACACTCATGTGGCTTTCCACGGTTGTAGGTAACGTGTGAGTCTCTTGATCTACCAGTATATATTGCTTTTTTGACAGCTGCTCCCTGTTAATAGAAGTCAGTACTCGTATTTCTTCTTCCTTCGGCTCGGCAGTTTCTTATATTTCCCGTAAAAGTAAAGGTCATACATAAGGACCATAAAATGATTTTACACGTTCCACCTATACACGTTTCTGAGCTTCCTTGAGACTGCTAAACTTATTTTAAAATTACATCGAGTAATATGATATCAACAATCTCACATAGCCCGCGCCACGGCTTTGCTAATTTTTTAGTTCGCTGCGTTTATTAAAAGGCACATGTGATATGACCTTTTGGCAGAGCCAATAATCAACGGGTGCTGCGTTGCGGTCATGGAACTTCTTCATGAATGTTTGTGCTTTGAGAATATTCTAGCTAACGATCTCCCACACGCTCTTAAGGTATAATTGTAAGTCACGAAAATAATGTACTTCATCTATGTAATTTAAGGTTGATATTGAAATAAAGGTATCCGTGAACAATCTTGGCAGCCTCGAATAAACGATTTCGAACGGACTTAAACTTGTGGATTCGCTCATGCTGACGCGGGACGCGAAAAACGCGAACGAAACAAATTCGTCACATGTTCGCTGTACCAACTCCACATACCGCGCTACCATATTCATTGATGTTCTAATAATTCTTTCAACGACATAATGCGTCTGAGGACAAATATGGTGTTGTGAGGAACTTTCTAGTACCGGTTAACCGACAGATTTGTACTACGAGCTCACTCTGGAAATAACGTACATTATCGTTGACCTGTTCGTATTTTCCCAAATGTCAGCACGCCATTCGGTCATGAACAGCTTATTTATTGTTGTGGTCTTTTGATCATGCCTACATATACCATCTAAATATTTTGTAAACCGATTTCAAGATTTCAAGATTTCAAGTAAAAATTTGATTATCGACTCCTAGGGCAACTTGAATAGTTCCATTTATCAGCAAACTATGGCCTGTTATGTTAGCCACACAGCTCCATTGCACTGACACTAGATAGCCCTCCGAAAAGCTAAAATTATTAAATGTTTCAGAAGATATTGTAATGATGTTGCTACCGGTATCGCAAACACCCGTAATGTGTTTACTGTCTAATCTTACTTTAATTTCTGACGCAGCTTTTCCAACTATGCACACGGTTTCAGCACTTATTTTTATCACCTCTTGATGATTATCAACGTGGTATGATTTTCCCCGGTAAAACGCAATTCACACATCCCAATGGTTGAATGATCCGGCTGGTCATGGACAAACTGCCTAAATGACCTATCACAGTGTAGCGATACAGGGAGGCTTCCACATATTTTCTAAGCTTTCTATATCTTATGCGGGCACTATGATAAAATCTGTGCACACATTTGGTAATTTTGGTAATTTTGTGTGCGAACAGATCGAGCTTTCTTACACAAAAAATTATTCGCGAACAGAAAGTACTGTAGTTGAGATCAAGCTGTTCGCAAACACACATATATGTTCTAACACTGCGTTAATACTGAAAAGGATATTAACTATGTATTTATTGTTTGCGAACGTGTCTATAACTAAAAATGTTAAAATAATAATGTGCAAAAGCTTAATCAAGTTTTAACTGGGATGTTTTGTTCGCGAACATGGCATTGTTCGACCATCAACGTGCAAGAATATTTTGGTGGAAATTGCAAGCCAACGCTTTAATATTAACATTTCCTAGTTAAAGGTGTTCGCCAACGTCACAAATTTTTTGCTCGATAAATGGGTGCGTTTGCCTTTACACATAAAACCTGTTCGCGAACATTGATGTGGTAATATAATACAGTGTAGCGAACACTGATCCCATACTTCAATTAAATTAATGTAATTAATGTAAAGTGTCGAAAATATCAAGAGTAACACAAAGAAAAATGTTTACGCATGAAACTAAAGACGTTCGCGAACATCATATTCATACGTTCATTTTTTAATACTTGTTTTTCAGCATATTAAACTGAAGACGTTCGCGAACATCACACTTGAACGGGCATTTCTTATAATAAACCATTATCATAGTTCAGTCACATCAGCCATCCCGTAAATTATCAATTGAGTTATTGTACAAACCGCGTTGGCAAACGTTTTGCATATAACTATAAAACAGTAGATCATTAAGTTCCCGAACAAGAATATAAAACGGAAAAATGTCGTGTTTACGTTTGATAACAAAATCTAAAATTCACGACTTTACTAAGTTTACTCATGCACTATACACAGGCGTATGGGTTGACACTGCCTGAGAGACGTCTAATGAATCATAAAACAAAAAGAGACAAGTGCGTCAATGAAGAAAGGGTCCAGGCCAAACACCCTGTTAAAGCTCGCCTGTGGTCTGCTATAGCTGATCAATTCCCTGGGACTAGATGCATCGGTGCCTCTCTTTTATGAGTCGAGAAAGCCAGAGTCGTATGGGCACCGTTCAGTAGGAAGCCGACGGCGCAGCTGGGTATCCCGTCTTGGCTATTGGGAGAGGGTTTTACGTTTGGTTTGGTTTTGACAGAATCGAATCGAAAATTTTTCTTTCTAGTGTGCAATAGTAATTTAGTATAACGTTTATTCGGGTTGTGAATCACTTAAAAATGTTACGTTCACAACAACTATTTCGTTTGAACGAAGTCGATTTACTTTACAACTAAATATATTTGACAAAAGAAAAAAAACTTTTTTAATGAAATTAGTCCTGTAAATCTAATGGATCCTGCGCAGCTTCTACTAGTAGATCAAAAATGGGGGTTTTACCCCCCCCCCGCCGGCGGTGGTTGGTGGCTGAAGTACTGGGGGTTGGGGTCGGTTATATGTATATAGGTATATATGTTTAGCATACATGCATACGTATAGATGTTTATTGTTTAAATACAGACATGCATTCATAAACATACTTTAATTGGCTATTGTCACACACTTTCGGCCGTGCCGCGGGCCTCATCAGCGGCTATAGGCTCCCGATAGTTTCTTTCAATTTTATTATACAGCAAGACAATCACAAATATATGCAATATATTCAGTTATTTCCGTGTAGCACCATATTCAGGCATCCAGGCTGCTGCTCCGAACCTCAGAAGGGCATAATCCTTCTCCGCTATGAGCATGTATGCAAGTAGTATAAGAGGCATAAAATACCCACGCTCCGCCGCGGAGCCATCAGGGCAGCTACAGTAATCCCTCTTATTTTTCGCTATAAACTTCGCCAAGGAGCATACCCTCAGGGCGGTATATTATTTTCGACTCTAAACACACCCGTAAGGGTATAATAGTGTTTTCGGGTATTTTAACACACCCGTAAGGGTATAATAGTATTTTCGACATTTTAACACATCTGTAAGGGTAGATTAGTGTTTTCGACTGGGCAACACACCCGTAAAGGCGTAGTAGTGTTTTCGACGTTTTAACACACCCGCAAGGGTAGGATAGTGTTTTCGACTGGGCAACACACCCGTAAGGGCGTAGTAGTGTTTTCGACGTTTTAACACACCAAAATGGTATAATAGTGTTTTCGGGTATTTTAACTCACCCGTAAGGGTATAATAGTATTTTCGACATTTTAACACATCTGTAACGGTAGGATAGTGTTTTCGACTGGGCAACACATCCGTATGGGCGTAGTAGTGTTTTCGACGTTTTAACACACCCGTAAGGGTATAATGGTATTTTCGGGTATTTTAACACACCCGTAACGGTGTAATAGTGTTTTAGACATTTTAACACATCTGTAAGGGTAGGATAGTGTTTTCGGCATTTTGGCATCTCACCAAACGTGTAATTTTGTTTTTCTTTATTGAGAAAATTACATACATAATAATACAGATGAAGTATAATATATACATACACATATACACACATAACATATAAAGTATAAATATCTTCATTTATTCCCTTTTAGCACCATACTGATGCACCAGTTGATGTTTTCGTCGCCGTGCATGAACTGAGTGGTCGTAGACGAACGCCGTTATGTCTACATTGCCTTCATTTACCACACATAATATGCAACCTGGTTCACCCGTCCATCCTCGATAGCCAATGACTTTGTTGAATATTTTTAATTTCTCCACCCGATTATCTTGCCGCTCAAAGTCATCATCGCCGCTGTAAACCGTTTCGTAGATATTTGCTTTGTAATCGTTGATGAGACGTGAATTTCCACTGGCAACGTGACCAGTATGACCATGTACAAAGTGTTCACTGAAGTGCAGAAACATGACAGACTGTTCTCGATGAATAAAAGTGTAAACTGATTTAATAAATTGAAATACACTGGTATATATAAACATTTCATCCCTGCCAAAGGAATCATCAGATGGCTTTACACCGTATACACGGTATTGGCTACCATTATATTTTTTCTTTTTACTTCAAATCAAACATATAACACAGCTTAATAATATCATCATAATAATCAACATACAACATAGGGTATGATAATGATAATTCATACAGTGACTGTTTAAAATTGTTTTCATTCTTCATTATAAATTTCACCGCCTTGATAATTGCTTGTCGTCGTTGTTTAACCTTGAGCAAATTTTCTTCCTCTTTCGATCGCTCGTCGATGTAATCACCTGTTGCTTCACATTGACGTCGAAACTCATCCACCCGGTTTTGCCAATAAGCAACTTCCTTTTGAAGATAAACGTTGCGCACGCATTGCTCCATACGCTTCGCCAATGTTGATTCCAATGTATTGTTGACGAAGCACTTTGTCTAAATCGTATGTTGCGATATGATTCATAAATCTTGCTCCCATATACTGGTTGCTGAATGTGTATCTACGATAAATACCTACCGATCGTACCAATATAAGTCCGTGTTGATATGGTATCGATAGTTTCATAAACAAATGTTCAAACACATTGAATAGATAAACCATATATGCGCCCCATTTAAGACCTTTAGGTGGTTTGAGTCGAACGTTGAAATGTAGATTTGACGACGTTTTGTTAATCCACTTGGCATCGTAACCATTTGCTGCATTCCATTTTTCGCTTGATCCGTTTGTCCAATCGTTTTAGCATAAACTTTTCGAGGTTCCACGTAGTAATAGTATTACGTTTTACACTTATGAACAATATAACCGTCTCCACAACAACAGCTACAAGTAACACAACATATAATGTAATAAAACGTTTGTTATCCATGGTTGATTGACCTGTTTTCTAAAGCTATTTAAGACATTTTATTCCAAAATACTTCTTTATTTGAGTTTATGTTCAATTCAGCTGTAAATTCTCCCATTGCGAAAATCACAATAGCCTTTGATAATTCACTACTAAAATCGATAGAAAGTCTCAATTGCCCATCTGGTGGGTTTGAAATATAATTGCAATCACTGCTACGATCAGTGGTCAAATCAATACAAAATATTTGGTAACCTGCACCATGTCGAAAGCCAACTTCAGTTAATCCTAAATTCTCTGCTCTGCCGTTTAATGCATATAATGTATTATAAAATAACCTCATTTCATTACCAGCTTTGCTCGGTAGAGATATATTGCACGGGTATCTATCATCATTCATTGTAACAGGCCCGTTCCGGCCCGTTACGCGTCTCTCACACGATTCCGACGTTAAGTCTGCTTAAGCTAGCCTCAAATCGGACTGGATAGAGTTCACGGGAACCAGGTTTTCATGCGGTGTGGCCGGGTGCCATGGGTGCCGACAATTGCGTTTCGTATTGTTATATTATGCTTGTATTTTCGCCGTTGCTATGCTTTTATCATTGATATAACCTGTTATTGCATGACCTATTTTATGATTGTGTAGCCGGACAAGGCGCCACTGAGCCCAGAAGGAGCTGGCTTCGCTCACCTGGTTAGATTTAGAAAGATAAAAATGTAGGATAGTATTTCACTGGCTAGGACAGAGCATCCGAACGGAACTCGACCAACAGCCCACGTTTCTCCACTGAAAGTTCAAATTTCTGACCGTCCGGGAATAGGAGGCCACTGGTCGATTGAACCATGCCCTTACCGCAAAAGTGATCAAAATTGGGACTATCAATTTTACCTGGTTCAAGCTTATTATAGCTTAATGGTCGCAAAAGTAAGCTGAAACAAATGGGTTACGGTAGTTTCCGACTATTCGGAAATAACGGATCTCGGGCCTGTTCGTCGGCCCGTAACCGTCCAACGGTTCAGATTTACCGAAAATGTCCCGAGTACTTTTCGGTAGGGAATTTTTCGGGCTTTCGAACGAGCTCGAAACATCGCAAATCGCTGTAGGATTTCCTGAGATATTTTGGGGACAAACAGGTAAACATTCAACTAACAGCCCATACTTACGCTAGGTTTGGCTGGAGACCATGGTTCCGAGTGGACATAACCTAGGCCTATATGAAAATATAGTTATGCATCTATAAGTGTACTGCTTGATCTTCGTGACTCGTTGTGTCTATTTTCCCGCCCCACCGTATCAAAACCTTTCGTTTAGAACATCCTTTGACGCCCCAAAATTGCCTGACCACCATACTAACAACTGGTTTTTCTGGTTACCCTTGGATCGGTAAGTGAACGTACGAGTGTTTCCAAGTAATCCACCCATCTAGGCATCTGGCGAGGCCATTCGGGTCTCGATCCGACCAGTTATTCCGCCGCTAGATTACTCACCTCCCTGTTTTATACCGTACTACGGAAACTCAACATAAAATTCCGCTCGTTCTGTACTAACTCCGTATCTGACCCCCGACCCTAAAGGTGCTCATGCGACCCCTCATTTTAGTCGCCTGCTCCTGGCGAGCACAACGATATCCGGCGGGTCTTTGTCCGACTTTGCGTTAGCCCCTTATGACCGATAATGTGCCCCCCCCCAATTTGGCATACCGACTGCAAGTGGGTACAGACCGACCGAAAATTTAACCCCGACTCAAAAGTAGGCATAATGCCCCTCATTGCATTCGTCGCGTCGAGACATCTTCAACGATGCCCGGCGGGTCTCCATCCGTCGCCCCGTTAACCCGGGACGGCCGAAAATGCGCCCCCACTTTTTGCCGACACTCTCTTTAACAGTCTTTAACAGTCGTGATTTTAGTGCCCCTCTACCCGCTGCCGTTAAGGTAGGGAAAACACCCCTCGTTTAAATCGCCTTTCCAAGACGAGCTCAACGATGCCCGGCGGGCGTCGCTCCGCCCAACCGTTAGAGCGGGAGAGCCCGCTGAAACCCTGCATGCTAATACATGTCGGAACCCAAAACTGGGTCCCGACCCGCCACTGCGTCTACCCCCCTCGTGTTTGGTATCGTTCGGCCCCGTTCTTCGTCCTGGGACCGAATTTCGCCCCAGCCCCTCGAAATTCCCTCAGGGACCCCCTGTCCCGACTCCCTTCCCGTGCCGGTCTGGTTCGTTCTTTTTTTTCTGTTTGTTTCCACTCTCTCTAACCGACTGCTGTGGTCGGTTGTTGTCGCTGCTGTCGCCCTGTGTGTGTGTGTGTATATATGTGTGTGTGTGTTTGTTGTTGTTGTTGTTGTTGCTGTTGCTGTTGTTGTTGTTGTTGTTGTGGTTCTGCATGTTTCTAGTGTGAACTTGAGCGACCTTTCTGTCGCTCAGGTCGCCCGTGTGTCTCATGTGTAATGTGTGCTCATGAGTAGTGTATGTGTATGTGTATTGTGGATATATATATATATATATATATATATAGATATATATATGTATAGTATGTAAGACGACACCAAAAAACAGGACATGTAGGGACAGGACAAACAAAATTCTGTTAAATTTGTGAGTTTTACGGACGGACTGGACGCATAGGACTAGGAGAGATGGGGGGTAGGTTTAGGGCCCTCCCATGGGTCCTGGGAATTCCTGAATAGGACCTCGGATAGTTCAGAGGGTACGTAGGAATGTGCTGCCCCCACGACCGCGAAATCAGCTCATTCCCGCCTTAGGTTCCCTCCCTTCGGGACGTCCAAAGACGTCCTGTCGGGATATTTGAAATTTAGCTAAGCCATTAGCTTGGAATGATAGGAATGTTTGGCTTTATCTTGTAAGCCAACATATAAACGTGCAATGTTAGCACGTTTATCCATGGATAGGGTGGTAAAATTTAGCCCCAGATGCCCTCCAAATAAGCTTAATTAGGTGATGGATGAGGCAGCTAACTCGCTAAACGGCAGAAATTTGGCTTTAAATCGGCGAGTTAGCTGGGGGAAAATTTGATGAATGAGGACCAGAACGCCGAAAAGACAGATTCTAGCTTATCTTCAAGCTATTTTAAGGGAAAAGATTTAAAATTCTGAAATTTGACGGGTGACTTAACAGCTTTCGTGGGACATTTGGGGGATGACGACCAAGCTAAGTTAGGTAATAGGTTTAATAAATCTGAGTAATGAGTTTTCGACAAGTTTCTGACATGAACTTTGGGGGTACAGATGGGCTAAAATCGGAGATTTTGGGAGAAAACTCACAGATGGTCGACCTCCGAGTATTCGGAGGGTTCAAGTTTGATGTCGGCGATTTCGATTGAAGCCGACTCTCTCTAACGGGGTCCCAGGGTTTACGATAGCTGTCAAAATCAGAATTTGGGGAATTTTCCGATTGGGCGCCCGGGTTTGACCTCGAAAAAGTGGGCGTCAAAAGAACGTCGCCGATTGGATGGCGACAAAATCGCTATCTTTCAACATAGCAGAAAATTTTGAAGCGACGACTACCGCGTCGTCTCTTCGAATCAGTTCGACTTCGGCAGCGCGGAGTTCGGTCGACTTTACTGACCGGCTCCGACGCTTGGATTTATTGTATTGTTTCGCAGCTTTTATTGCTCTTTCGTGTTTTTGTTTTCTCGACTGGCGTTTGGGATGGAATGCGACCGACGGAGGACCCGCGTAGACATCTTTCGTCTCGCGGAAGGGGACCAGCTATCGCTGTCCCGGATCAAAGGTTGTAAGTCAGGAAGAGGACAGAGTGAATGGGGGTTTATTTTCCCCGTATCGAGATGTAACAGACCGTTAAGATTTAGTTAGTAGGCGCACGTTTTCTACCTTCGCTAGCTTGACCAGACGCCCGTCGGAGGACGTCTTATTTTCCCATGTCATCTGAAGGCACTTTTACATGTTCTTTGACAAACCTCCTCGAGTCGAGTTCCGTTTTGGGCCTGTTGAGTGATTGCACGGAGGGTATTAGGTTGTGAACACAAAAGTCGAAGTAGTTCTGATTCCCCGTGGTCATAGGTAGGACAAACAATGATGGACGCCTCTCGTCCATGCTTTTACATGATTTATTTCTCTCGAGTTAGGGTCGTCGAATTTTCCTGAGTTGACCACGGTAAAATTTCCCGGTCTATTTATAGGGACAGGCTTGCTTGCTCATTGTTATGGTTTACAAAATTACAGTTTAGTAGACCGTTCGATGCTCATGCCGCTGCTTGAGCTCGGACTGACGTTGCAGTTAGGGACGGAGGATTAGCCTCCGTCGGGCTTTAGGAAGCCCCAAAATTTCATTTATCAGGACGAGTTAAGAAAATTTGGGGAATTCAAAAGACTGAACAAATTTTAGGAATTTCAGTTTGAGCGTAAGGTATTTGCACTCCGCAAGGAGCGATTTTTTTCTTTGACTCGGTTTTTGCATGACCAGCATGATCTCCGCTTTATTCATAGTTAAGACGGCCATCAATAGTCCTACGTAGGGATCAAACATCGACTTCGTGAGTCCTCAACAGCCCCCATGATTAAACTTACTAACCGCTTGTAAAAGACATCACTCCACTGTGTTTGCTTCGAAATTGTTTTCGTGCACCTATTAAGTTTACCTACGCTCACCATAGTACGTGGACGTGGTTAAGCTCGGCGATAGTAAGTAGGAAAACTCCCCGTACTAAAACGACCCCGAACGCATGGTTAGTGATTATGATCCACCGCCGTGCCCGCTTCCAAAAAAGCCCGGCACCGTGCCCCGCCCTTAAAACAGAGAAAATGGACTACAACATCCTCATTTTAATAAAGATAAATCGCGACCTTTCGCGAATCGCTTTGTCCCCAACCCGAGTAAGTGCAAAACCCCGTTTTCATTTTGGAGCGACTTGATCGCTGAGTTTACGTATTTTTTCTATTTTACCTCTGGTTGCCCGTTAGGCTATGTACTATGTATGCCCTTGCCTCGATTTTTGTCGTTTCTCTCTCTCCTTTTTCATTTTCCCTTGCTAAGATTCGATCCTGCACGGAGGATTCAAGTCCGCTGCAGAAATTTCAGTATTAACCACTCGACCACCGAGGTCTGACTAAATTCAATAAAATTTCAGTAATAACTCAACTTCAACTGTACATTTTCGATAGTGCAGTTGAGACTCTGTACAATTTCGATGTGTACAGTGTAATAAGGACCTAGGATGAGCAATAGAGAGAGAATAGGAAAGACGACAAAGACAAAAGGAAACAAAGGAAAAGAAAAGAGCAAGGAACCAAGCAAAGAAACCACAGCAAAAAAGGGACGCGGACGCGTCCGAGGGCGAAACGCCCCGTGTTCCCTGTACGCTAGGACCAAACGCGCCCCACGGTGCAAACCTGGTCCCGACCATAAAATAGGCGCAAACACCTGCTTGAAACGATTGGAGCAGTGATATTGGCCGCCTAAGAAACCACCCAAGACAGCATTTGTTCGTGCCCCTCCTGTCTAGGCTGATGAAAAGCGACTAGGGACGACCCATTAACGTGATCGAAACGGCGCCCCCGACAACTATTAATTAATTTAACTATTACTCCCCCCACCAAAATCAACACCTGCCGGTATAAGCGAACCCAATAAGAATTTTGAGGACTCGGGACAACTGACCTTCCGCTGGGACTACTGAAGCCGCTGAGATAATCACAATTTGAAATTAGCGCAAAGTTTGACTCGATCGGGATACTAGGCAAATAATTTACCGGACCAGAAATTCGCACCAGACGGAGTCATTCATCGGACTGCCGTGTGGACGCTTCACATGTCGTCCACTGATCATTGGCATTAGTTTTTACTCTTTTGTATCATAAAAATCAATTGCTTTTAACCGTGTAATATCATTAATGTAACCATGGTTTTAACGTACACTGTCGATCCGTGTGTTCGTACCCCTATTCATACCCCTTCTCTACTGAAGCCACGCGATAAAAATGGACATCTCCTCTTCCCTGCACGCCCCTTTGAACGCGCATAGTGCCGCACGTTGTCGAGAGCGAACTTCGAAGCACGCCAGAACGCATACCCTGAGCTATGGCTGACTTAGTCAACGCTCCATGCTGGACGCCTCGGGTATAGATTCTGGCCCGGTACCGCCGGGAACGCCTTCGCTCGCACCGCCTTGTCCCCTGCGTGGACCTAGACAAGGGAGTGAATGGGTGTGACTGTTTTCAATACGATTGTATGACGCTCTGACCGACTGTATCCGAACTGTGCTGTTTGTAACTTTGAATAAAATATTGAAAATCACGCCCTGTGTCCAGTGTTGTTCATATCCAGGCGAAATAAGCACGTTTGATCGGACCGGCCAATTCCGCGTGCCACGGCTTGACGAGGGGAATATCCCAAGCCCTGACACGTGCAGTTCGCCACCAGTATTTGTATATGAAAATTGTGGAATTGTAGCGAGAGTGGTCCACTCTATTTGCCAATCAAACTCGCTCGTGAAATTAGTACACGCGAATATAGATAAATTTACTAGGAAAACGATAGTACCAAATGAGGATGAATAGGTTTTCAGGATACCGAATAGATAGTCCGACGTTAAACTTTCAGGGAATGTCGGAACCCTGTGGGGGCCATATGGCTACAGCGGATAAAGTGTTCGACCAGGAATAAACTCCCTGGAACTTAAAATTTACCTAGGAAACCTGGAGTATCGCGCGTTTTCGCCTCAAACCACGCTGATATAACAACTTCCGTTAGGCTAAGATAGGGAATATTGGTATGACATCATGACCTGAGAGCAGGTTTCGGTGTCAACCTCCCTGGGGGACCTCAGCAATCATACCCCGATACTAGACACGTGCGCAACCAATCGGGCGGGGTCCGAACACACCCCGTGAAGCGCGCCTGCGGCCTGCTAAGCTCCGTAACTTCTTGGGTCTGACCAAGGAAGGTGACTAAGAAAGAAAACTTAGGGTCCGCCCTTGAGGTTATGATAGCCGGGGTCGTATGGGCATGGTGTTAGGAAGTTGCGCCATGCAGCTGCGTCACCGTTATTACATGACGCGGTCACAGCTGGGGTTAAGCGTAAATTCGATGTTTTTGCTGAATATGTTTAGGTAAGTTAACAAGCTGTCAACAGTATAAAATCCCTTATCAACCGTAAATCGCTTCCAAGCCTTGTTTGCGTAATATTCAACAGTGCCTCCTTGTACATTTATATATTTATCGGGGAGCTCCACATCCAGTACTTTTACCTCCGTCGCGCAAAATGCCGTGGGAACTCAACAACCTGATCGCTCAAGTTACAAACAATGACGACTTCCATGATTGATAACAATTGTTTATTGAAGCCTTTTAAGAATATTGTATATATTATTACACGATAAACAGCAATCATTTACTGCTTTGCACCCTGTTACTACGATGTTCCCACTACCATATACCAATGCTACGCATTTGTCCAGGGTTAATTTCATGCTGTTGTGAAGCTCTGTTTCATACATTACCGTGTACTGGTGTCTAAGACTTTCATAAATACTTGGTAAAATCAACTGAAACCCACTTCTCAACATGCCAACCACATTCTTCAGCACAATCGCCAATTCCTCAATACTTCGATAATCCAATTTCTCAATTTCTTCTTTCACCTTAACCACAATTTCTCTACCTTCTGCCTCTGATCTAACACCTACCAACGCCACTATTCCATTTGAAAATAGTAAAACTGTACCACTGGGTTGAAATTTCCATATACCATCATTAAACCATAACATATCATAATCAAAGTTATCAATTTCACACGATAAATATAACAAATCAACGTTACATCTAATGTTTGTCGTTAATGTCATATTTGTAATCATTTGCCTCGAATTTTCATCCAAAGTGCTCCCAAAATGTTCTGACCCTTCCACTTCGAAACGTCTCTGCTTTCCGAGTCTTTGATGCTGATCCCAATGCCCCAATACTGATCCCATTCGGACGCTTCCGCAATTAACGCGCTTTCCGTTCCGATGAGTGCCGCTCGTATATGAGGTAGTTGTTGAAACTTTGCTTCGAGACCCACTTTCATTATTGAAACCACATTGTCCTTCCATTTCTCCGCGTCGAAGTTTTTGATTTGACGACCCAATTTCTTCTGCTGCGACGGTCTGAATGTTGACATTATTAATTGATATGTTCCCATGTCGTTGAAGTACCGCGCCTTCTCACTCTGGTACCACTGCTCCACACAATTGTATTTGACGCCGTTGATTGTTATCCATCCGACATTGAAGTTGCTGAACACGCTCCATCCCGATCGAAATAATACGAGTGGTGTGCCGTCGTTTGTAGTGCAATATTTAGCATGTTCCATTATTTAATAATACTGCTGTGTAACAATTATAAAACACGACCGTTTCTGATGAAAGCAAAACTAAGACTAAGATTTTGAGAATGCAAGACTTTATATATTAACTATCTCAACGCTGATTGGTTAATGTCTTTTTAAGAATATAGTGTTATCCATTTAGTCTTCTGTTGCACAGCTCTACTTTTTCGCCCCCTCCCAAATGCTGATAGGGGTACGCTGCTTAATATCGCTTCAAATTTATCTGAATCTAGAGGTCGAGGGGGAAAAAGTTCACATCTGAAATAAAGTACTTAACCAAATCAAAAATATTTGAACCAACGGTTTTATCTGGGTAGATTACTAGGTTGTTGTCATTCAACTTTAAATCTTTTATATTGTTTAACATTAATTTAGCTTTATTTCGCAAATTTTTAGGAAACATTAGCGACAAGTCTGGTTTTTCTTTGCTTTCGTAAACAGTTACTTCATTTCTAACGGGTAATTTATCTTGTAATCCACTATTCTTCATAATATCTAGCCAACTAACCGGTACTACTGCCATTTTACGTGCCATAATGTTTATTAAAGTAATTAATCAAATACTTAACCACAGTTGGTTTGAGCAACTTTTTCTTTCTTGAAGCTGAAACGCGTCCGCTTGCAATGCTTTTAAGAACTTTACGTTTTGTTTTCGTGTTTTGTACTATGTTATATGCAATCTCCTCAAATGCGTGAAATAGAGATAGAGATGCAACTTTTATAACAGCTGAAACAACTTTAAACGATGATCCACCAAAAAACTTTAACGCTGGTACATTACATTCAATATTTCGAGACATAATGCTAATTATATTATGAAGAAATCCTTTTTAAAAATATACAAACAACTGTTCATCGTCAGGGAATATATTCTGTGTCACCCTTAGTACACTCTCTGTAGCTGGTTTCAGATCAAGAAACAAGTACCCATGCGGTTCTCTAGTTGCTTGCTCAAACGCGCTTGAGAGAAAGTGAGGTTTTGAAGGCCACATTTGCCTTCCCAAGGTATGTATCATTGACTGATCTCTGAAGTTGGGAAACAAAACCATATACTGAGCATTGCGGGTGATTGTTCGCATATACTTGCCTTCATGGTACAAGTTTTGGGTTACAAATATCGTACTGAGCCTGTTGTGACGCATGCGAGAAAACGCTGCTGCAAGCTTTTTATCATTTGCTGCCTCAATCATTAAGTCGTGCAGTACACAGATTATCTGTCCATTAGATGAGGCAAACTCTGTAGGTATTCCTTCGTAAAGCTCCAAATTTGGTATTTCTTTCAGCATTTTACCATAAATATCTTGAAATATGCTGTAACGGTACAAAATTTAATCTATCTTTTCATCAAATAGCCCATGTTTCAATAATCGATATATCCATAGAGTCTTTCCGCTACCTGTTTGACCACTTATAACGCACGTGAACGGTAATTCCAAAGGTAATAGTACGCTATCAATATCATAACTTTGAACGTCAACGTGAGAAACTGGTGGCAAATTTTGTGGTTGAGCTCTACAAGTTTTCTTATGTCTATGCAAATGCTGACGAGAAGTGTAAGCACGATTACAGTCGAGACATACATGATGCATGGTTAAGTGCGTTGCTAATTGCTCCTTTTTAAGACATTTGTAGCCCTGTGTATCCCTATTCCATGCCTCTGTTGTGCACTCCAAAATTGAGGTTTGTACCCCTATTCTGTACCACTATAGGTGTCATTGGAACCTCCATGTACCCCTGTTTAATACCCCTTTAGGTGCCACTTGTGCCCCTATTCCGCACCCCTACGGGTACGTATTGTAGCTCTGTAGGTACGCTTTGTACGCCTATTCTGTACCCCTATAAGTACGGTTCAACCAATATGGTTACACTGTATACCCATGTTCTGCAGCCTTACGGGTACGTTTTGTACCCATAAATAGGTCGCAAATTGCGTTCATGTACCCATGAGTTCAATGATTTGGGGTACCCCAACCACTTTGCTAAGTATTCTGTGCCCTTCTTAGTCTTGCGCTTGCGTATCATCTTTTCAATCTTATTTATATCGTCTGTAACATTAACTTTTTGCAACTCTTACGCATAAAATCTACCAAGTATAACTTCATTGTTAGCATCAATAATTTGATATACCGGTGGGTTATGAGGAAACTGCTCATTGACTGTAAATACTTCTCGTGACCACAATTGATTAAACCAACGCTCGAAAGATAAGCGCTCTTTGCTTATTCGTACAACGTCTCTAAGTTGAAATTTGTATCGTACTTCAATGTCTGTAGCCGGAAATAATTTTTCGCGTACCTCGTTTTCATTATGTGCCGATACTTGGGAGGGAACATATCCGTAGCGATTTTCGGTGTTGTTACATGTTTTCACAATACTTTGTAAGTCATCTATATATCGTTCAGTAATATTTGCTGTCATCGACTTGTAGATTTTACTCTTTAGTGTACGTATAAAACGCTCCGCGATACTTGCTTGGGTTTCTTTGTTCTTTACGGTGTATACATTAATACTTTTACTTTTACAGTAGTCATAAAATAAGCTGTTAACAAATTCTTTACCGTTATCAGTTTGAAAGTTATCGGGTTTTGAAGACTGATTTGAGAGCATTAGAATGGTATTTGCTGCTTTGTTTTTTACTGGAACAACGCATGCATACTTTGAAAAACAATAAATCACAACAAGCAAGTACTTGTAACCATCGTTGTAGGTTATAAGGTTCGACATGTCAACTAAATCTGCTTGAAATAAACCATTTAAATTTTTAACAACTGTGCGTCGCCGTTTAAATCTAAGTCTTCGGGGTTTGTACAAAGTATAAGTTTCTTGTGCTCGTAACCAATCCCGTACTTGTGTTAGAGTAGCTTTAACACTAAGCTTTCGAGCCTTTACGTATAATTTAGGTGCTGTGGAAAACCCCGCAACGTTCGTGGGGTCGTAATATATCCCTTTCAACTTCTCATCCATTGCAGTTCAATAATGTCAGTAATAATAAGCTTTTAAGACATTCCTGCATGTTTAACACCTTTTCAGTGCGCAGGTTGTCTATATCAGCTCAGACAAAGCAACGCGACAAAAAGGTGCTATAACATAATTTATTGAATGCACATATAGATATAAAAACAACTACAACACGTAATATACTACACATGAAAATATTCAATGATTATTACACATACACTCCAATAACTTTAAAAAATTTATATCACAATGTCCATAAGCATAATGCGGCGTTCACGTTATAATGTCCCCAAAGTTTGGAACCTATGTACCCCACACAGTGTCAGACACACTGTTGACAACAGGGTGTCTTAGACACCCCATGTTTTTAATAAATTTTTTCAACGGTAGCTAGTTACGCGTATTACCACTTGCCGACAGTGTCAGGCACACCGTGTCTTCTGGCAGTTTTATTGACACTGTTCGGAATTATTTGAGCAATGTTCATATGGGCTAGATACAAATATCGAGAATTTAGGAAAAACTCCACAGGACAGTTGACTAATAAACCGCATTCGCTACAGACGGTGTCCGTTATAGTTAATTCGCGCCAAATTGGTAGCTAAGGGTGTGTACGACACTGTCTAGAAAAAATCTAGTAGCTAAGGGTGTGTCGTACACCCTCGGCATTTTATTTACAGTATGGGTGTCACCCTGACTGTCTATACGGTAGGGTCGCGACTACAGGGGGTCAAAAGTTCCAAACAGCGGGGACATTATAACGTGAACGCCGCATAAGATGTAACTCCATCATCCATAATATATCGTATGTCGTCGTACGCTGAGAGACTCGTCTTATTTAAGGTTTCTGTATCTAGTATATGTTTGTTTGCTTTGATAATGTTCATTTTATGTCGCATCCTATTGTTGTTAAACAATGTATCTACATAGTTCTGGTGACCTATTTCCTTCTTAATAACATCCTTTTTAATCCCTTTCGCCCGTTTCTTCTCGTCACCCCCACACTTTATGCTATACACCTTCGCCCGCAACCCCACAAACTCTTCAATAGCCACACCTGCCGTCTCGTCCTTCATTTTACCTAATACTTTCTTGTTTGTTGCTGAGTAAAGACTGTGCCCCACCGGGTAATCAGTTGTGTCAAAAAATTCTGAGTTACATGCCATATTTTCGTAGATATCTTTAGTTCTGACCTCATAGCATAGCGAGTCTGTGTCTGTAAAAAGATGTCGACATCGGTTGCCATACAAAGTCTTCATGTAGCCGTAATGGAAATCATACATCAATGTTTTTGATAGGTCCAGAACGGTGAAGCCTGTGTAAATTGGTTTGCACAAGTTGACCGTCTTGTGGTGCATTTTGACTGCTACTATATTCTCATTGAAAATAGATGACATTGAGTACCTGGGGTTTGCGACTAACTTTGTGTATTTTTCCTCATCGGTTACTAGATGTACATCGACATAACCCCTAACATTTTCCATTGTCTTATCAAAGACTGCGTTGTTCAAAAGTTTATAGAGATCTTTTTCAAAATCACTTGTTGCTTGCTTGCGCATCTCTGTATTAACTGTGATATATTTTTCCATCCAAAGCCACTGAAAGAATGAGATGACGCGGTGTACCTTAGTCAGTTTCATGCCTAATTTAAGATAGTGTTGAAGGTCTCGAATGTGAAGTTTGTAGTGCTGCTTGTTCCTAAGGTTTGGAACGAGTTTTTCTACTTCCACATTGCTTACGTTTAGTGACTCTTTGATTTGTGTGCAATAAGACGACAACATGTCACTGGTAATCTTAAGCCGCTCTGGTGCAAGGGGGTAGTCGTTATGGATATCATGTAATTCTTCGGGGTATTCTAAATCAAGCTCCAATACATAGCCTGTGTCACTGTTTGCATCTGCGGTTGCCCAATCAACTGTACCAATCTCATCTTGTGACAACCATTTGAAGGTATGACTCGGTAGTTTCTGTACCATTGATCACCCGTACAATTGTTTGCATCTAGGTACATCACGTAGTTGCGGGGTTCCGTCACGTCATATCCATCGACGTATGGGTTATTCGCCTTTGCATAACGATGTGATATAACCGATACTCCACCTCGAATTCCATCCTGGAAAAATGAATACATGTCCGCATCATGAATGAGCTCCAACTTCACACCGGTACGCTGTAAACACGCATCCCAAGCGAAGCTGGGTAGTGTGATATAATGCACGGGGTCTAATTCATACTTGTCGATTGCAAATGGCCTAAAATTTTCGAATATGTCACATAATAGTAGAACATCTGTTTTTAAGTAGATATCGTAGTATTAGCCGAGATTGTTAACACCCATTTGATCCCATACCATATGCGCATGCACATAATCTTCATCGCTGATGCCTTCCCCGGTGAGAGATGAATAAAATGCTGATTGAAGGGGTAATTGCTGACCGGTGAATCGCTCGACATTGTCAACATATTCATAAGGGTAGACGCCTTTACGTAACATGAGATCTATATTATCACCAAACACCTTTTTCATCGCCACGAACATATCCACACCTTTCTTCTTGAGGTTGTCTGTGAGAGTTTGTAGTGATGATGGTAAAAATTGTATTGTGTCGACGAATCGAATCTTCCATCCAATTTGATCCTCATCATTATCGTCGCATCCAAGAATAAACTCAACGCCCTCTTTGTCTTCGTCCCATGGTTCGTCACCATCATCATCAACATCACATTCTGCTTCATCAATAATGAATTCGTTTTTACCACCACCTCTATTACCGTTGCGTTTCACCTTCTTCGACTTTTGCTTTATTGAAAAAGTCATGTAGTCCTCGATGCTCTTTGCGATGCATTCTATATCGAGACCTTTCTCTTTACAAATTGCACCAAGTTCTTGCATAATGAGATGAACATCATATCGTCGTAGGTTGTGAAAGAGTGCCGTAACGTCGCGAGAGAGACGGTAACCAATGTTGCACTTAATATGTGCCGCACCACGGTGTCGTCCGCATAGATGACAATTATCTTTCGCTTTGTCACCGTTCTTCATTTCTCATCCACAAAGATAACATGTGATTGCGTTCACGAAGTTGTCTCGATCATCATCGTTCATTATAACTGTTTTCTGGTGCAACATTCGTTCATTTTGGTGTCGTTCTGCGAGCTCAATTACATTATGCAAAAAGTTGGTGACGGGGTTGGAGTCGCGGTAAATAATAGGTTCTCCAATTTGAACACGATCATTGCAACAACCAAATACGTCCACTAGTCCGTAACCACACGGGGTATGCCGTTCATAGATGTTCGTGTATGAAGTTAATGGTGATGGTTCACATGTGTCTACTTTTTGCAGCAAACACTCAAAGTCAGTATATATTGCGTAGGGCGGTGGAGGTTGACGAATTCGAGAGTTGAGTTGTGCGAGGGAACATCTACACGCGTTGGTTGATCACTGCGACAGCGGTTCATATGCTTGTCACGTTGTTGCTGTGTGTAGCATGGTATGAGACATTTTTCGCAAAAGTATTTTCGAGATTTGTGTCGTCGTTGATCGAATAAAAGAGCGTCTAAGCTCCGTACCAAACAATAATGGTTCTTGTATAGTAGAAGGTGCACGTATTTTTCATGCTGAGTGTTTGATATAAATGGGGGGTATATGACGCCATCGTCCTCCAAACCATAGACGTTCATCGCGATGTTATTCTGTCGTTCGAATCGAGGGACATCTTGAAGTGTGACCGGGTACGCAATTTCATCCATGTTGAGTTCGCGTTCAAACCCCATATAGTTGGTGACACGCTCCGGATGTTTCTTATAGTCGAACGGGTGTAGTGCTGCCAATACTGATCATATGAAGCACTTGCTATCTTTGTTTTGAATATTTAAAACCGCATGTTTGTTTCGAATCCATGTCGGTAACTTTGTGTATGTTGATCCTCGAAGGGGTTGGTATATACTTAAGTGAACGTCTACATGTTTGATGTCTTCTAGTATCCATCCGGACCCACGTGTTTCGAAATCTTCGAACTTCTTAATTAGTTCATTGAAGATATTTGTTATTTCTTCATTGATGTTTGATCCTGGTAGTATAGACCGCACTTTATTGTTGAAATGTGCCGTCATAGTTGCTCCATCAAATTTGTTGAGGACACACTGAATGCTGATCCATAACTTGACACCTCGCCCACGTTCGTTGTGGAGAAGCTTTTCCAATATTGGTTGAGACTGCTTAAAGAACATTGAGAAATCATCGAGGGTCGCATTAGGTATAATATAGTAACTCCGAATATACCCTTGAGCGCCTTGATCCATTGATAGAGGTAGACTGCATCGCTTTGATCAACCAACTTTCCTCGTTGCCTGCAACCGTTGATATCATTCGCAATCTCCATTATACAATCGAGATCGTCTTCGACACTTCGCATTTTTACTTTTGGCTCGTCTGATATTGTTCGGTCCGTCGACCGTTTTTGCGCTGGAACCATAATTGCTGTTGTTTCGAACTGTTGTTGTAGTGCTGCTTGACTGAACTCCACTGCTGATACCCTGTTGCTTTGCTTGCTTGCTGTATTTAATGTTTGACTTGTCGACGTTGTCTGGTAGTGCCATCGCTTGACGTGTCGCACCAACGTGTCTTTGCGTGAAAACACATTGCCACATTGTTCGCACTTCCACTCCACTGCTTTGTGAATACTTTGGTTGTGTCGTATTAAATGGTCGCGCCTTGACAATTCGATATTACATTGAACACACCGTAGTGCCATAGCTTTTAAGAGATTACAACGTAAATTAAGTTACTAGCTTTATTAATAATTTCCTAAAATCAACGACTGTTTGTTAGTGAAGCAAAACGAGAATGATTTGAAAAATAAAAATTCACTTCTTTTTATACTCTAAAATCTGGCACTGTGCCAACCAGCTAAACCACGCGCTGGCAGGGAAGAAATGTTTATATATACCAGTGTATTTCAATTTATTAAATCAGTTTACAGTTTCATTCATCGAGAACAGTCTGTCATGTTTCTCCACTTCAGTAAACACTTTGTACATGGTCATACTGGTCACGTTACCAGTGAAAATTCACGTCTCATCAATGATTACAAAGCAAATATCTACGAAACGGTGTACAACGGCGATGATGACTTTGAGCGGCAAGATAATCGGGTGGAGAAATTCAAAATATTCAACAAAGTCATTGGCTATCGAGGATGGACGGGTGAATCAACCTGCATATTATGTGTGGTGACAGAAGGCAATGTAGTCACAACGGCATTCGTCTACGACCACCAAGTTCATGCACGGCGACGAAAATATCAATTGGTGCATCAGCATGGTGCTAAAAGGGAATAAATGAAGATATTTATACTTTATATGTTATGTGTGTATATGTGTATGTATATATTATACTTCATCTGTATTATTATGTATGTAATTTTCTCAATAAAGAAAAACAAAATTACACGTTTGGTGAGGTGCCAAAATGCCGAAAACACTATCCTACCCTTACAGATGTGTTAAAATGTCGAAAACACTATTACACCGTTACGGGTGTGTTAAAATGTCGAAAACACTACTACGCCCTTACGGGTGTGTTAAAATACCCGAAAATACTATTATACCCTTACGGCTGTGTTAAAACGTCGAAAACACTACTACGCCCTTACGGGTGTGTTGCCCAGTCGAAAACACTATCCTACCCTTACAGATGTGTTAAAATGTCGAAAACACTACTACGCCCTTACGGGTGTGTTGCCCAGTCGAAAACACTATCCTACCCTTACAGATGTGTTAAAATGTCGAAAACACTACTACGCCCTTACGGGTGTGTTAAAATACCCGAAAACACTATTATACCATTACGGTTGTGTTAAAACGTCGAAAACACTACTACACCCTTACGGGTGTGTTGCCCAGTCGAAAACACTATCCTACCCTTACTTGTGTGTTAAAACGTCGAAAACACTACTACGCCCTTACGGGTGTGTTGCCCAGTCGAAAACACTATCCTACCCTTACTTGTGTGTTAAAACGTCGAAAACACTACTACGCCCTTACGGGTGTGTTGCCCAGTCGAAAACACTATCCTACCCTTACAGATGTGTTAAAATGTGGAAAATACTATTATACCCTTACGGGTGTGTTAAAATACCCGAAAACACTATGATACCCTTATACCCTTACGGTTGTGTTTAGAGTCGAAAATAATATACCGCCCTGAGGGTATGCTCCTTGGCGAAGTTTATAGCGAAAAATAAGAGGGATTACTGTAGCTGCCCTGATGGCTCCGCGGCGGAGCGTGGGTATTTTATGCCTCTTATACTATTTGCATACATGCTCATAGCGCAGAAGGAATTATGCCCTTCTGAGGGTCGGAGCAGCAGCCTGGATACCTGAATATGGTGCTACACGGAAATACTGAAGATATTGCATATATTTGTGATTGTCTTGCTGTATAATAAAATTGAAAAAAACTATCGGCAGCCTATAGCCGTCTGATGAGGCCCGCGGCACGGCCGAAAGTTTGTGACAATAGCCAATTTAAGTATGTTTATGAATGCATGTCTGTATTTATACAATAAACATCTATACGTATGCATGTATGCTAAACATATATACCTATGACATATAACCGACCCCAACCCCCAGTACTTCAGCCACCAACCACCGTCGCCGCCGGCGGGGGGGGGATAAAACCCCCATTTTTCATCTATTTCTCCTAACCACCTTCAAGACAATTCGGTGTTATAGAATGTTTGACAGTTAATACCTAAGCGAGTTTTTGTGTTACGACGCCATTTTCACAGGAATACGATTTACTTCCAATCATTCTGAATTAACAAATTTTATCGTTATAATTTAGCCCAATTATATGTATTATACGTTATTGCCCCAGCCGAGTACCTGCTGAGGCCTTGCCATCGGCCTTTATCAGACTGTCCATAACTCAATTATGGGTATAGTTTGCATACTCTGTCTATCAATCAGCTGTAGTTAGACCAAAATATATATATTACATGCCAAAAGACCTCGTGTAATGAGGATGATAGTACAACAATTAGGGCACTGAGAGAATACAAATTATAAACAAAACAGCGAATTCCATGCTTTTCAAATGAGTGTTTACCTTAAACTTACGCCAAATTCAAAAAATCCGACCTGTACGGAATTAATCGAAAACAAATGAGAAATCTGTGAGTTTCTTTCATCCTGTTTAACAATTTAATAGTCATAACAGACTAATTTAGTTTTGTGTCTGTCTGTTAAGAGTTTTCGTAACGTGCATGCTTTCACAGGGCCTTGTCCATTTTCAATTGCCGCATTGATCGTTGGCCCCTACATTCATTTGCAATGAACTTGTCAGTATTTAACGCTTAACAAGGGTGATTAACTCGAAGAGGGCTAAAAATCATCATATTCCGTACCGAAGTGGTTTTCAGCACTATATTTCAGCATATGCAGTGGATTGCCGTCTTTTAAACAAAAACATATAAATAATTAATGTCGCAACAAGTTAAAGTTTTCAAACAGTTTAGGCGGTAGTTTTGCTTATTTAATACTGTAATTTGAGCCAAATCATCCTGAATCATACAAATCATGTTTTGCCAAAATCTCTTATATACAAAAATAGTGTGTACTAAGTGGAAACAAAAAATCTTATCGATTCAGTAGAAATATATATGTTCTACATAGAAGTTAGAAACTTACAGATTTTTTCAAGGTATACATGGTTTTGAATAAACCGCCACATTAGAACTCAGATGCATTCATAACCTTATATTCGCCCAGATCTGGTATTATGTAATATTATTCCAGTGATACTTCGATCATAAAACGCTGTATTGGTAATTACTGATGAACAGCTCGGAATGTTTAAGCCCATCACATTCGCATGTGCTCGTAAATGAAAAAAACGTGAACCAAAGTTATGAGTTATATGTACTAAGGCTGTTATAGTACGCGGCACGCTGATAGAGTTTAGTAACGAGAAAAGCTTTTTAATTACCATAATTTAACAAAAAATAGCTTAGCTATCTATGCCTTAGATCTACGACCACCGCATGCATCATATCCCAACCGTGCTTGCCCCTGATATTTTCGTTGGTTTTATAGAATTAGAGAAGTTTTTGAAACTACTTATTAGGTGAGTTTTTCTAAAAAATTGTGATGCGACGTCGCAGTAATCAGTGGTCTATAAATATTATGTGACCTTAGAACTATTTTTTAAGTTCTCACAAAATATCTAAACGGAACTTAGTAATGTTTGATTTACGTTAAAAAATTTATAATTACAAATTTAAAACGATTAAAATTAGGAAAACGATGATGCACCCCAACTCCACCAATCATCACGTAAGGTGCCTCAAGCGGAACTTTATTTGCTATACATACTGATGCCTGTAAAGCCGTAAAGCGCAAGTAATCATACAAAATACGAGATTGAAAAAATAATTTTTCAGTTAATTCGATTGCAGTTTTTAATCAATCTGTCCTTCGCGCATTCGTTATGTTTATACTTCTAGGTAAACCTTTTAAAAACGTTTTTGTAGCTTTGCTTTGTCATGTCAATCGCAACTATTTTACTCTTCTGAGATAAGGTATAACAACCACGATTAGGATTTACACTCGAAAAAGCGCATGAAAATTTTCGACTTCAAAAAGATTTTTGCATTAACATTAGAAATGATATCAAAAAATAAACATCCAGGATCTTGATAAAATTATAGTTTGCCAATTTTGATGCATTTTTATGGCAGTTTGAAATCATTGACCGTTTCGTGTGTATGCGAAATCGCAAATATACGTTTTTAATTTAACTGTCACGTCTTGCGAACCAGTTTTCTTAAATATTATTTACAGCTTTAGCATGTTGTGACCATGTGTAATATAACTGCAGTTGTTCGTTTGAAAAAAGCATCTCCTTGCATATAGTATTTGTTATTTTTACTTTGCCCGATGCATTGATGTGCTATTTAGTAGGGTAACCAATTGCGTGGCATCACGAAACTATATATTTTATATTGGTAAACAATTGCAAACCAACATCTGGCAGAGTGTTAAAAATCGATTCTTTAAAACATAAAATGTCGTCATTATTAAAAGTGATCGTAGTGGATTCAGCATTTGAGTTTTTCTACAGCGTCGCAGCAGATACGTTTTCGCTATTTCATCAGCTCATGACATTACGTTAAGTGTCCTTGGTCAGAAGACTTATTTCTTTCATTCCCCGCAGCTAGCCCGGTTGTAAATTATCAAAAGAGGTATGCTTTGAGTAGCAACATTCCAAATTATCGTTGTTTCGACTCGGCGGCTCGTAACTTGCTGTGTTTGTTTACTCTAAAAAGGCAGCCAATCTACAAATCTTGTAACAGTATATTTTGTTGGCTAAGGCATTCAAGGCAATGGTAGCCCAGTATTGCTGTGCTAGTGTAATAACGGGACGCAGCTGCATGGCGCAACTTCCTAACACCATAAAGCAATATTTACTATACCGCACACATAAAGCAACGCACACAATTTACCCGTTAAAAGTAGAAAATACGAAAAAGAAAAAGATTACTCAATCTGCACAGAAAATGAAGTAACCAAACAAAAAATAAATACAATTCAGTGTGTGTCTATTATACAAGACACATATGTAAATAAAATAAAATTTCTCGCAGGAAAACGGAAGTTGACTTGGGCCTCAAACTGGAGGGGCACCAATAACAAACTGGAGGGCAACACCAACATCAAATTGGAGGTGAGCACCCATATCAACCTGGAGGGGGCAATGATATCAAACTGGATGGGGAACCAATATCAAACTGGAGGGGGCACTAATATCAAACAGGAGGGGCACAGATATCAAATTGGAGGGACACCAATATCAAACTGCAGGGGGCACCAATATTAAACTGGAGGGACACCAATATCAAACTGGAGGGGCAGCAATATCAAACTAAAAGTGGCACCGATATCAAAAAGGATGGGGGACCAATATCAAGCTCGAAGGGGCACCAATATCAAACTGTACGGGGCACAAATATCAAACTGGAGGGGGCACCAATATCAAATTGGAGGGGGCACCAATATCAAACTGGAGGGGGCATCAATATCAAACTGGAGTGGGAACAATATCCAGCTGGAGCAGGGCGCCAATATCAAACTGGAGAGGCACCAATATCAAACTTGGGGGAACAGCAATGTGTAATTAGAGGGCGGCACCAATATCAAACTCTACAGGGGCACCATTATCAAACTGGAGGAGTCACCAATATCAAACTGGAGCGGACACCAATATCAAACTGGAGGGGGCACCTTCATCAAACTGGAGGGGGAGCCAATAACAAACTCGAGGGGAACACCAACATCAAATTGGAGGTGGACACCCATATCAACCTGAGGGGGGCACTGATATCAAACAGGATGGAGGTCCAATATCAAATAGGACGGGGGCACTAATATCAAACAGGAGGGGCAAAAATATCAAACTGGAGGTGGCACCAATATCAATCTGGACGGGAGCACCAATATCACTGATTGCGGGTAATGGAAAGCCGTTTGCCTCCATTTCGCGTGCAATGGAAAACCGTCCTTTATTTTGCGTGCAATGGAAAACCGTTGTCTTCATTTTGCGGGCAATGGAAAACCGTTGTCTTCATTTTACATGCAATGAAAATCCGTAGTCTTCATTTTGCGTGCAATGGAAAGCTGTTGTCTTCATTTTGCGTGAAGTCGTTGCGCGACGGGTCTACGGTGGGCAGTTCGTTTACGCACTTCAGTGTGAAAGACACATAAATGAAACGTCACCTATAGCAGCTACCCTCAGTCAATTACTATAATGCGCACTGACGCAGTACCATGTCAGTCATCAATTCACCTTTTGGCAATATAACGTCATGCATTAAATCATATTAAAACGTTGTCATTATATGGATTAACAAAATGTCTGAATGAAAACTGCACTAAATTTTTCCAAATCAAAGTAAAATTGCCCAAATTTACTTTAAGCGCGGCACAAGACACAAAAAGTATCCATAGCTAACTTCGATCTATTTCAATTTCAATAATGCGGACTGGCCCAGTATTTATCCCAAATTTTTCGATATTGCTATTGAAACGCGATGGCTGCAAATGTTTCAACTGACAGTTGGGCCATTTAGAAGTGATGATTCAGCTGGACACACAGTAATGTTATAGACTTATTCCCTGGGACAGTCGGGAAGCCCACGAACTTGACATGGGCCGAAATTTATATCCCTTCCGTGTTTTCTTCCGAGATCTGGCTAGTTTGAACTTGAGCTCTTAGATTTCACAGCACAGTAGGGTGTCTAGTCTACATGCCCCGTCTTCTTACCTGCCCTATGATCTGCACAAAACTAAAATTCCGTTAGAGTTAGAGCCAAACACTATTAATGGTCTGAAGCGTTTTTATTAGTTAGTAGCCATTTAAAGCGGAATGATCCGTTATTATTGTTATCTTTTGGCCATAAATATAATTGCGGAAATATTTCATAAAACTTACCACAACTAATGCTTCCAGTTCAGTAACGGCGTAGTTTCGCTCGGTCTTTGTGAGTCTACTACCATACGCAGGCTGCAGTTTGTTGCCTTCATCTGCTTGAGACAAAATGCCGCCCATAGCATTGGTTGTTTGTTTGTATACCTGTCGAAGTCGGTTTAAATGTTCCTCGAAGGTCTCGCAAAACACAACTATATCATTGATATAGATTAGACATATTCACTTTAAAAGCCCATGCAAAGTTGCCTCAAGGTATTTTGGAATATGGCTATTGCTTCACACAATCCAAAGGGTATTTTCGTAAGTTGATGTAAACCCAAAGATGTTATAAATGTTGTCTTCTTAACGGAATTGCGAAAAGCCATTGAGATTTGCCAAAATTCCGATAACAAATCTATCACACTGAAAAATCTGGCCTTCCCTATACTTTCTAGCAGTTTATTAATATTCAGTAACTGATAGCATCCATCTTTGTCCAGGCATTCAGTTTTCTGTAATCAACGAATAGGCGTAACGATTCACCATTCTTTTTCCCGACTAACACTATGGAACTTGCCCACGGGCTTGTTGAGGGTTTTAAAATTTCGAAGTTGAGTAAGGTACGTACATTACTACCTGTTCGTTTTGGTAGTTGATGGTCACTGTACTAAGTTGACGCAGTACATCAAAACCTATTATTACAGTGTACACTCATCGGACACGAAAACATGAAAATCAAAGTTTCACGTATACGCAGTATCGGAGCAGCACTGTGCGGTCGTTATCGTACTGTAGACTGACTTCCAGAGAGGCTAGGTTCAGACATGGAGCATTAGCGTGCTCTCACTTAAGTATGCAACGTGAGCACCATCGTGCGCTCAACCGAATATAACAGAAGCACCGATGTGCTGTCAAGAACACTCAATTCGAGCACCAATTTGCTCTGATACTCGCGGGATCGGATACGTGCTCTCAAACTAAATTAAACCATATTATCATCGTTGTTAAACTAATACACCTAACCATTATTACCATCGTTAGAGTGGGATGCTATGTCCACTCACTCGGCAGGCTGTCGCACGACAACAAAGAATGGCCGATGAAATTATCGAACAAAAAATTATAAAAATGCATCAAGCAACAGCTTGTATGTTAAACCTTTTTTACTACCTGTGTAACAGCCCGAGATTTTCAGGGACCTTTAACAGAATATCTAAATTAGAGTCAAAAAAGGGGTAAACTCAACAGGATGGGCGATCGGATACCGGTGGAGCGTCATTCGAGCGTTACATTGTGTACCGTTTATAGTTGTTATAAAATAAAGCTGTATCGTGATTATAATCTGTTGTACCGTCACGCTCCACCCGCCGGAGGTGCACGGGGTGATTTTCGCACCACAATGGAGTAATCATGATCTTGATTTATGGTATCCGGCTGGCCCCATGGAAGGAAGCTGCATCGTCATTATGCATTGAATATTTGTGTCATATGTGGGAACAGCGGCTGCGCACTCGCGCCAGGGATAATGGGTGAAATTTCAACGATTATCTTTTCAGTTTCATTGACTCGGTGCCCTGAGGCAGATCCTAGTGCGCATCCATAATAAGTAACATGATAATAATAATATTGTGGATAACAATTGGTATATTATAAAAAGGGTATTTGGGGTTGCATGTCAGGATGGGTCAAGGCATTGCGCAGAACTCTTAAACAAATTGAAATCTGGGAATTTTTGTGGCAACTCAAATATCAGGGACCTATCCCGGCATGCAGCGGTTGTATAATTTATTTGTATGAGGAAGTAGAAGTTAGCTGGAGAAGCAAAGATGGAACGAACCACAACTAAACTCAACGGGATCCCAGTTTGAAGGGGGTGTTTTAAAAAACGAAAATTTATATTTTGCTGATCATTAACGCAAGCATGGGCTATCACGTTATCAATAGGGTCCATTAAGGCCTCGAAATCCCGCCTTCGGGTCAGCTTATCCATTACTCGTAATTACTTATGGATCCCTAACTAGGCGTTTAAACGACCAATTTTCAAAGCTCCAAATCACGATAAAACTCACCAAAACCTCCCAATTTTTGGGTCCCCACACACCCATGGGATCTTACACTAACCATCTCATCGAAAACCGGGTGCACCAAAAACTCACCTACCCGTGCTGGATCTCAATAACCCTCTCGGGGCACCAAAATTTTCTATATTTAGCACTTAAAACGGCCTCTGACAGGCCACCTAATTGTCTTGTGCAAAAAATTCTAGTTTCATCAGTAGGCGACCAGCCAGGGCATGGGTCTGACCCCGCGCCCAGCCGCTTACTACTTTCCTTTAGTTCGCAATCATAAAAATGTCGGATCCTCCTTATCACATTTCGGCGCTTGAGGCGCTGTTATATTTTGACAAAAATAAAACCTCGCGCCGACCAGTGTGAGGTTTAGCCTTTCTGCTGCTCGTGCTCCTCCGTAGGTTTTGCCAGCGCGTCGTATTATTGATGGCCCTGCTAGTTGTTTGGTTTTGTCATCCTGCCGACCGAAAGCTGCTGTTGTTTATATACGAGCGATTGCCATCAGCATTGGCGATTTATTTTGTAGTGACCAGCGCTCGGTGTCAATATTTTTGTGTGTGTCGCGCTCAATGGTTTGACTTTGTACAGTTGCTATCATAATATTAACTTTGGAAAATTGGAATATTATTCTGGACAAAAGTTCGTGAACAATACAGAAAGGCCCGAGGTAGGCGGCAAAGAAAAGAGAGGGGGTAAAGGAAACGGTATGCAAAAAGAAAAGGCTCGACGCAGCGTCGGGACCATTCGAGAGTGTCGGCCGCATAGTCGGCGGTTTTCTGTTAAGACGGTTGTCGCTACTTTCGCAGTTTCGTTTGCAAAGCAAAGCAAGGAATTTTGTCTATTTTTGATTTGAATGTAATAGGGGACTCCGCAGCTCCAGTGGGCACGTTAGCATACTGTGGAAGCTCGTGTCCCTATCCCCTCTTCAAAACCACCGATACTTTTGAATTGGGGAATTAACTCACCCGTCTTTATGTCAGTAAAACGTGCCAACACGCATTGTAGGTTAGTAGGTCATGGGTGATTCTAGGTTATCTGAGCATAAGACGTGTCAGTCCAGGAGCAGATGGAAGTGCAGAAGTCAAGACGAACGTGGTCATTTGCAGGCGGGGACACAATAAGGTCATACAGGAAGTTTAAGAAACGGAACCCCTAACGCGAACCACGAAATTTGAGCTCATGCCCGAGTGTTTTCGTTTTTATTGATTGAATTTATCTCGTTAACTTCAAAACCCAGGCGGGTATCATGCTGTGAAAAAACGGTAGAGCACCCCGTCAGGATTTTCAACAATCAATAACTATCATTGGGTCGATGCGGCTGCTCCGGCGGTAGTGACGTGTCACGACCTCCCGTCCGATATGTTCCTCCCGCTCTTCACTGTTTTGGCGAAATTGGTGTTTCCGAAGTGTCTCAAACGTAAACTTTCACAGTTTTCTTTTATTTTCAAATCAAGCTATTGTTCGGTTGAGAGGCGCGGCAGCAATCGCGCCGGGTCAGTGCTTGCAAATGACTGCGGGCTCACATGCTAAACGAAAATGCCTGGATAGGCGATACACCAGAATGCGGAGCA
>JASANE010023223.1:0-28287 GCA_030248225.1 Trileptium ribeirensis
TGGGACTACAGATGGGGTAAAATGAAGATTTAGAAAAAAGAAGTTCATGGAAGATGGTCGACCTCCGAGTAATAGGAAGTTCTAAATTTGATGTCGGCGATTTCGATTGAAGCCGACTCTCTCTAGAGGGTCCGGGTTTACGATAGCTGTAGAAAATAAAAGTTGGGGAATTTTTCGATTGGGCGCCCGGGTTTGACCTCGAAAAAGTGGGCGTCAAGAAACGTCGCCGATTGGATGGCGACAAAATCGCCATGCTTCAACACAGCAGAAAATTTTGAAGCGACGACTACCGCGTCGTCTCTTCAAATCGTGTGACTTCGGCAGCGCGGAGTTCGGTCGACTCTACTGACCGGCTCCGACGCCCTTTCAAGTTTGCTAGTATTATTTTGTAACATTTTTCGCTTTCTCGTGTTTTTCGCTCTGCGAGTTTGTAATCAATACGATGACCGGAGGACCCGCGCAGACATCTTCCGTCTCGCGGAAGGGGACTAGCGATAGCTGTCCGGATTGACTGCTGTAAGTTAGGAGGAGAATTGAGAAATTGGGGGTTTATTTTCCCCAGATGTAACAGGACCCGATTAGTACCAAAAGACAAATTTCATGGAACATAGCTTGACCTTGGCTACAAGGTTGAGGCGACGCCCGTAGGTGAAAGTCTCACCTTCCCCTGCCCAGCTTCTACACTTTTACATGTCAATAGACCAACCTCCTCAAGTCGAGTTCCGTTTTGGACGCTTCGAGCGATTGCACGGAGGGTACGAAATTATAGGCACCAAAGTCGAAGTCATTCCGATTCCCCGTGGTCATAGGTAAGACAAATCACTGATGGACGCCTCTCGTCCATGTTTTTCATGACCTCTCACTTTTGAGTTAGGGCTGTCGAATTTTCCTGAGCTGACCACGGTAAAACTTTACCGCGAAATCATAAGGATTCGCTCATTCGCTTGTTTCTGATTATGCTTATGGTTTACAAAATTACAGTTTAGTAGACCGTTCGATGCTCATGCCGCTGCTTGAGCTCGGACTGACGTTGCAGTTAGGGACGGAGAATTAGCCTCTGTCGGGCTTTAGAAAGCCCTAAAATTTATTTTGTCAGTTGAGTTAAAGAAAATTTGGGGAAATACAAAAGACTAAACAAATTCTAAGTGATTTCAGCCTGAGCCTAAGGTGTTGGCTCTCCGAAAGGAGCGAGTTTAATACGGCGTTCACACGATTTTGCTCGTATTTGGTTTGTTTACCATTAAGACGGTTAATACCAGCCTCGTATAAGGACCAACTGCCGACTCCGCGAGTCCACGACACAAACTCTCTATGTGATCGCCCCATCAGGCTTACTTCGAAATCGGCTTGGCCCGACTATTAGGTTTCCGAGCGTTCAGCATGAGGAGCAGACGTGGTTAATGCTTAACGGTAGGACGTAGAACGCCACTTGCTTCCAAAATAACTCGACGGCACGACCAGGTTCCCAAAATCGGCTACATAAAACACTTTCGAAGGCACGTTAGGGTGCTTAATGTTCAAAATTGAACCATAAAACTCTCTTTTTAATAAAGAAAAATTTCGCGAACTCTCGCGATTCGTTTTGACCCCAAACCGAGTGAGTGCAAAACCCCGTTTTCTTTTCATAGCGACTTGATCGCTGAGTTTAGGCATGTTTCTATTTTATCCCCGATTGCCCGTTAGGCTATGTACTATGTATGTCCTTGGTTCGATTTTTGCTGTATTCTCTCTCCTTTTTTCAGTTTCCCTTACTAGGTTTTGATCCTGCACGGGGAATTAAAGCCCGTCACTGCAGGAATTTCAGTTGGTTAACATTTCACTCGAGCCATCGAGGACTGAGTGAAATTAAGAAAATTTTAGTGATAACTCGACTGCACAATTTCGACAGTGCGAGTCGAGTCACTGTACAACGAAGCAACGTGTACAGTACTTTAAGGCAATAGGGTGAGTTAAGAAAGTGGGGCGAAAAGAAAAGGGCAGACCAAGGGAACAAAGGAACAAAGGGGAAAAAAAAGGAAACCAACCAAAGAAACAACACCCAAAAGAGGAACACCGACACGTCCTCGGCCCCATTCCCCACGTCCTCCCGGACCCGGCCCATTCGCAGGAACACATCGCCACGTCTGGGAACTGAATTTCAAGCAGCGGTGCACTTACCTTCTATTTTGACACCGGAGCACAACCGAGGGTGTCAACTCACCCGCAGCAATGCAGCAGCCTCCGGACACTCGCCTCTAAAAATTGTTATAATAGCGACGGTGATCGCCTAGGACATCATCCGACTGCCCGTACATGAGCCTGTGCTTGGTACTTAAAGACTTACTAGCAACCGTCCTCATGAACGATCAAAGCTGAAGTATCACCCGCGAGTATAACGTAGTTCACTTGAACAGCCACCACCGAAATCAATCATATTGGTCCCGGCCTGCCGGTTACAAAGTATTAGAACAAGGGAAAAATACAGGCCCTCGTTTTGGACTGCTGGAAACACCGAGTCGAAGTTAGTATAAATTAATGTACCATCTGGCCTAAGGACAGAACGCTATGAGAAACTCGGTAGGTCTTTGAGTTAGGATTTACGGGACTCAGACGACACACTGGACGAGGTTTTTATTTGTTGGACGCCCGCATAGACACCTCGCTCACGGTGCGACGATTATCAGCACCCGATTGTTTGTACAATACTTAATCGTTGATTTTTCATCGTGTTTCAACTTATATATTAGATGGTTTATTAATGCAACTATGATCAACTTTTGTCGTAGGTCCATGCCTTTCCGCGTACCCCGATCCATGCTCCCATTTGACTAAAATTATAGGGTAAAAGAGGCGAGCTACCATTTCTCCCGCACGTTTCTCTAAGAGTGCGGAACGCCCCGTGTTATCCCGAGCGAGTTTCGAAGCATGCCAAAACACATAACCTGAGTTATAACGGACTTAGTCGAACGCCTCGGTTATAGATTTTGGTCCGGTATTTTTCCGGGAACATATCCGCTCGCACCGCCTCGCTCCCCGACTGGACGCGGACAAAGGAATGGGTGCGTGCGACTGTTTCACGGTTTCTGCTTGCATAATGCCGCAAACTTTTGTATCTGATTTGTACAGTATATGACTTGAAATAAAACGTTGAAAATCACCTAGTGTCCATTGTTATTTATACGTAGGCGTAATAAAGACGTCCGACGGACAGGGCCAACTCTGCGTGTCACGGCTTGACGAGGGCAATATTCCAAGCCCTGACACGTGCAGTTCGCCCCCAGTATTTGTATTTGGAAATGACAGAATTGTTGCGAGGAGGTTCCTCACAATTTGGCAATCGAATTCGCTCGTGAAATTAGTGTTCGCAACTAGAGACAAAATTTATTCGAAAAAATGTTATCCATGAAACGGATAAATAGGTTATCAGGATACCGAGTAGATAATCTGACGTTAAACTTTCAGGGCATGTCGGAACCCTGTGGGGGCCATTCAGGCTATTACAAAAAAAGTGTCCGACTAAGGATAAATTCGGTGGAACTCAAAATTTACTCAGTGAAACTAAATCATCACGCGTTTTCACCTCAAATCACGCTGATAAAACAACTTCCGTTAGGCTAAGATAGGGAATATTGGTGCGACATCATGACCTGCGAGCAGGTTTCGGTGTCAACCTCCCTGGGGGACCTCAGTGATCATACCAGAATACTAGACACGTGCGCAACAAATCGGCCGGGGTCCGAACACACCCCGTGAAGCGCGCCTGCGGCCTGCTAAGCTCCGTAACTTCTTGGGTCTGACCAAGAAAATTGGCTAAAATAGAAAACTTAGGGTCCGCCCTTGAGGTTATGATAGCCGGGGTCGTATGGGCATGGTGTTAGGAAGTTGCGCCATGCAGCTGCGTCACCGTTATTACACATGAACGACATCAGATGTTAGCATGTCTGTAAATAATTTAAACCAAAGATGGCCATAAGGGATAGACCGCAGCTCCCACCCCTCCACCAACCAACTGTCACCTCCTGAGCAATATGTAACAAGCTCGTTCACTCTGCGGGCGCCTCCTACGGAACCATAATTACCCACCTTACCGAATGCATAATGTACTTTAATACAAAATCAGAGTATAATCGAATGTGATGATTATATTAAGTAAAATATTTGAGATCCACTTTGACTTCTCGCTATTGAAGAATACTAACGGGTGACTGCTCTTAAGATGCTTTGTCACGTTTAAACATTGTGTGCTCTAAATGTGGGCTCCAAATATTGATTAAATTTTGAGCAAAATCTCGCTGTAATTTGTGTTGGAAAAAGTATGGCAAATAGCGATGAAAAGAAATTGTCTCAAATTTTGTTGAAATGTTTAAAATTTGAGGTGGAAAATTGTACAGACAAACATTTTAACGCTAAACTAGAACGCTACAAAAACTTGAAGCTACAAAGTTGACACTTTTAAATTGAACAAAATCTAAAAAATGCTCTCAAATTTTGATCAAATTTTGAGTGTCCCCCATGAGCTAAGAGTTTGGTTGCGAATTAAGTTTAAAAAGCACTGGGAATCAGTACATTCAAAAGTGAATCTTCTGATCAAACATTTTATAAATACAACACTGATATATTAAATCCGGGTGATTTAAATTTGAACCAGATCTGTATTCTATACAAAACCCAAGCAATTTTTGCATATAATTAAATTTAATCTGGGCAATGGCATTAGCTATTCGGTGAAAAACGATATTAGGATACAACTGAGTTCGCCATTATTTCGATATTATGATTATATACTACCTAACGCCGGATCGGGACTCTAGGCCTTATATAATTGTGGCTGAAGCGGTTTTCTAGAAAAATGAATTAATTTATTTATTTAAATAAATAATTAAGTAATTTAATTTAATTAATTAATTAAATGTTAATCCGAAATCGGTGAATACGACTCAATATTTAGTAAATAATTCAATACATCATTTATTATAAAACATATGTCAATTTGTTTGACGCTATGAAACGTTCCAGAAATTTAATCATTAAGACAACAATTTTTCTTTTAATTTTCTAATTTTGCTTTTCTTACAGGTATATTGTTTTTTCTTAATATGCAATACTCTTTTTTTCTTAATTTTTTATTTGGTTAACGCTAAATATATAATATTTTTTTTAAAAAGTGTGCCGCCCAAGTCCAAATAACCCTTGAAGTTGAATGAAAACAGACAAAAATGTAAAAACTCCAAACTTACAACAAACACGAGCCGTAATAAATGCAAACCCATCGCGACATAGGCATTGCTTGAATTTTCTATGACAGTAACTGCTCGCACAATCGTAGCTACATTGGCGATCATGAACACAGCCGTATTCACCTGGAATCATGCGTCGGACACACCGATTGGCAACGCAAACTTCTTCCGGAGTGCAAGTGCAGTCACCGGTGCATGTTCGATTGATATCGGATCGAGGACGGAAGAACACTGAAACAATAAAATAATTTTGCATTTAATAAAGTTACATTTTTACATTTCTTTTTTCAAAATTTAAATTTTAAATTATTTGCAAAAATAATTTTATTATTTGGAAATTTTAACTCAGTTAAGTAAAATATTTAATTTTATTTTTTTTATTTGGTTATATTATGCAAGATAAATTTAGTGGGGTGGAGCATTTTTAGAAAATTTGCGGTACACCAATCCCACAATTATTATGGCGTTCCATTGTATATATGGCCCCTGGGATTAAAATTTGGTGGGGGTGCTCCGGATAAACATACACTTTTTTCCTAGCATGATAAACTCTAACATAAAAAATGCGGAAACAGGTTCAATCGGCACCGGTGAAATATATTTATCATTTTTCACTAAATAAGGGAGCACTGAGCCTGTGGCCCAAGTAATCCTGAGGGGCGGTACGTTATAATGTTAGAAAAAGAACAGCTTATAGCGGGGGGTTCGGAGGGCGGCAGTCCCCGACTTAGGCTTAGGCTTAGTGTATGTCTCATATAAGAACCTTAGGTTAGGCTAAGACTAAGGCTTAGCCTTAATATATCGATAACGGCATGACCTGCATTTTATTTCCGCCCCTCAGGGTTACTTTGGCCGAGTCTGTTACATATACCCTCATCCAAATTTGTTCCTTCTTTGACATAAAATTGCATTCGGTTACCCATTCGGCAAAAAGTTTTATGTTCCATTTTCAGCCTTCGGTCTTACCCGACCTTACAGCTGGACTGGAGCATTTTAAAGAGGAAGCCAGATCAGCCTTAGAGAGTGGTCAGTGGTGAAACGTACGATATCTCTCTGTGGCAATGCCAGCGATAGTGATGACTGCTAGATATGCTTACCTGGCTGCTCATCGGGCTTGGCTTCTTCTTTCGGCACCGAAATTGGACTTCGTCGTGCTTGAGAGAAGCGGATCGAGCACGGTGAAGCAAACTGATTGCAACACGTCCGCGGAGACCAGCTAAGCGCCTGTGTTTGAGCGTACGCACGCACGCACGAAGCACCGTTTGAGTAAGATCTGAAAAAGGTAAAGAACGTTTCAAAAAGCTATTTTAATGGGAGGGATTTAGCGAGAGACAAATAGCCCTTAAAAAGTGCTGCCGACAAAGAATTGACGATTTACTGAAGTTTCTGTGTGTATAACCAATCTTAAACTATTCCATGGCTTCCAGGTCTAAGTGCCATTCACTCTTAACCTTTCTGTAATAAGCTGATTCTTTCCGTAATCCAAGGAAATTCCACCTCTTTCTGGTACTCTCTTCTCCTGTCTTTCACCTTTGTATACTAAGATGATTCTTTCCGTAATCCACGGAAATTCCACCTCTTTTTGGTACTCTCTTCTCCTTTCTTTGTCCGTTGTGAACTTAGCCGATTCTTGCCGTAATCCAAGGAAATTCCACCTCTTTCTGGTACTCTCTTCTCCTTTCTTTGTCTTTTGTGAACTAAGCCGATTCTTTCCGTAATACAAGGAAATTCCACCTCTTTCTGGTACTCTCTTCTCATTCCTTTCTCCCTTGTGCATTAAACAGATTTTCCGTAAAATAAATAAATTCCACCGTTTTAATAGAGCGGGGCTGATTTTATGAGCTCATCATTCTGGTACACTCTATTCCTTTCTTTCTCCTTTGTGCACTAAGCAGATTCTGTCCGTAATCCAAAGAAATTTTACCTAGTTCTGGTATTTTTTTCGTCTCTCCAGACTTAAGATTTAGAAAATTAACACCATCCCTTTAAGTTCGATACTTTTATTGAACTATCCCGACGTATGTACATGGTGGAACGTCGTAAAACGTCGCAAATTGGCTGGCGTATAACTAATAACACAGAATAAAATTAAAAAATCGTGACAGACTTAAGCGACCAGTGAAAAATGATCTATAAATCCTATATGATCCTAAAACAATTTCATTCGCGTGGAAACGTTTCAAATTTTGACATATAAATGTATCAAATCATTTTAACACAAAATGTGTGTGTACATTTGTATATTTTTTAACACCTACACTTTTTGGGTAATTATAGCAACCATTGTACATCGTAAAAGCGTTGCGCTAGCTATATTCGAACGGGCACGTTTATATCTTGTTCTAAGGAGACTTCGTGAACGTGATTTTCAATACCCGATAACACGGCTATTCCTCAATTCAGGAAGTAAAAATGCATTATCAAACACTTTCAAGCATTTTCATTAAAATTTGAGTCAAACATTTGCTAAATTTTGATCAAAATTGGAGATTAAATTTTTGTATTAATTTGTAAAGCATGCTGAATTTGAACGGTTGTGGATGCCGTTTAAACATTTCTAGGTGTATTGCTGCAGGTCAATTAGAGTTATACCAGCACCAGTTTGTAAATATATTTTTAAACTAAACAATATATGATCAAAATTTGAAGCGTATACCTCACTATCTTCATATGAACTGTATTTGTATTTTCAATCTTCCGTTAGCTGCAATAGATTAATTCCTAACCCGAAACCTGAAACCGGAACCGAAGTCTAGGGCTTAGCCAAAGCCGAAACATAAAACCGAACCCGAAACCTAGGACTAAGCCTAAGCCGAAACCTAAAACCGAACCCAAAACCCGATACTAAGCCTAAAGTAAACCTAAAACCTAAAACCCAACGCGAAACCTAGGACTATGCCTAATGCGGGATTCACGTTATAATGTCCCCAACAGTTGGAACTTTTATCCCCTGTAGTGTAGACTATACCGTAAAGACGGTGACAGTGACACCCACACCATATAACAAAATATGAGGGTGTCGGGCACACCCCTAGATACCTCATTTTGGCTATGTAGTATTTCGGTGTTTTATGCTTGCCAATGCGGTGTTTCTAGGGTATCTTGTAGGCCCTACGCAAAATGACCCCACGGGGTGGCGGAAACCCTCAGAAAAACGAAAAAGCAACGACGGTTCATTGACATCGTCTGAAATAAGCCAAACTATTAGCTAGCTTTGTTTGAAATTTATTTGAAACTTTACTCAAAAACACAGGGGTGTCTAAGACACCCTGTAGTCTAGGGTGTGCCTGCCACTGTGTGGGGTACATAAGTTCCAAGTGGGGGGACATTATAACCTGAATCCCGCATAAGCCGAAACCTAAGACCTAAAAGCGAACTCGAAACCTAGCACTCTGCCTAAATCAAAACCTAAAACCTAAAACCGAACCCGAAACCTAGGTGTAAGCCTAGGCCTATGAATATGTTTGCCATTTATTCTGCAACTATATATCGCTTTGTGTCTTCATGAATATACAACGTTGCGGCGTGGATTCGGTCTTACTACCACAATATGGGCCCAAAGATTTTTTACCCTTGGGTGCATTGACACGTATTCTGGCTACACGTTGCACATCCTGACGATGCTCCGGCACATTGGGATCCAACTTGACACGACGCACCGGGACATTGTGAGCCTTGTTGATAGGAAAGGCTAAGTCCGGCTGAAAATATCGGCTGAGAATACGGTCCTAAAACAAAAAGCAACACCTATTTTATTTTTAAACAACAAATTTGAAAAATATCTACTGATCAAGAATTCTTCAGAGCCAACTATTTAGTCCGAGTTAAATGATTATATTGACGGGTGAGGAAACCCACAACCACCCTTTGGTTTTTTACTTTTAATGAACGAAAATTTTGTATCAGCTCTGGGGTAAACTAGTTTCAACTGGAGCTCGCCGCAAATTTGAACTAAATTTAACACATAAACGGTTGTACGGTGCCCAATTTTATAGGAAACAGATTAAAAATCTTGAAATATTAAAAATTAAACATTTGGTTTTGCATACATTTTCCATGCATGTCATACATTTTCCATGCATGTCATACGTTTTCCATGCATGTCATACATTTTCCATGCATGTCATACATTTTCCATGCATGTCATGCATTTTCCAAGCATGTCATACATTTTCCATGCATGTCATACATTTTCCATGCATGTCATACATTTTCCATGCATGTCATACATTTTCCATGCATGTCATACATTTTCCATGCATGTTATACATTTTCCATGCAGGTCATACATTTTCCATGCAGGTCATACATTTTCCATGTATGTCATACATTTTCCATGCATGTCATACATTTTCCATGCATGTAATACATTTTCCATGCATGTCATACATATTCCATGCATGCATACATTTTCCATGCATGTCACACATTTTCCATGCAGGTCATACATTTTCTATGCATGTCATACATTTTCCATGCATGTCATACATTTTCCATGCATGTCATACATTTTCCATGCATGTCATACATTTTCCATGCATGTCATACAATTTCCATGCATGTCATACATTTTCCATGCATGCCATACATTTTCCATGCATGTCATACACAAAATCGAAACATTAATTTTTAACAGATTTCAGCTTCACATGAAAAATTTGTTAATACCACATAGTTCACAAACGGAAGAGTATCGAGTAAAAATCAATAATCGTACACAAATCATAATTTGGTTAAAATATTTGTTTTACGTTTTTCCAATTCTACAGTAGTTTCAACTCATATGACAGAATTTAGGTAATCTAGAATGTCCAAAAAGATGGTTCAGTTGTAGAAATAGGACAAAGTTTAAAGATTTATATACGAAACTTAATCTACACAAAAGCGTTAGAACCCATCTAAGCGCTAGAACCGATTGAGAACAATTAGAGGTATTGAAGAATCTGGCCTTGCCTTTCACAAATGAGTGAAGATAATCACCGAGTATATCGTTAAATATTTGCACTAGCTATGTAGTCTGAATTATTAAATTATACATGGTTCAACTACCGATAGCAGTTGGGAATACTGGACTAGATTTATCTTTAATACATTCGTTACATTAAAATGTGAGCCCAATCGATAGGCGTGGCAGGGGTCACCCCTAAAGGTCAAACCCCTAAATAACACCTCCCCCCGAAGGTTCGATACTCCTTCCCAGTTTTCAGCCACGCGCTGAAGTCGCGGGGAAAATTTTAGCACAAAAAGGATTGCAGAATAGGGTAAAAAAGGTAGTAAATATGAGGAGGGGAATTTTAAGTTTTTAAAAACGTCAGAAATTTTATTCCTAAGAGTCCACATATCCCCCACCCTTAGTCGACGGACCTTTCGAAACATATAATTTATATCAAACAATTACTCGTACATAAATTTTAACACGACTTATTTTCAATTTTTCAAATTTGAATTTAATTTTTAAAATTATTCCGCCATAAACGGTATATATTTATATTAAATTTATCGTTCTGAAGTTTGATATTTTGGACGTTATTTTTGTATAAATCCAAATCTTTCAAGTTTCAAAGTTTTCATTCAAATTGGAAAGTTCATTGGTTTTATTTATTCTAAATTCGCCCAAACTGCTAACATTCCTGGTTATTTAAAAGCGTAAATATTCTGAAAAAATTATATTTTACCTGGCTGTCCACAGCATAATCCACCACTGCCACACGACGACTGTGAAGGACAAGCGTTGTTCGAAGCACATTGGCAAACCGGGACCGCGGGTGCTTGACAGCCGGACGTCTGCGGATAAATGGGTTGAGGCCGAGGCAATGGCTGGGGGATAATGGGTTGTGGCTGTGGGCAACAGCAACCTTGATAGCAACTGGTCGACGGTGGACATCCGGAACCGCATGGCGTATTCGAGATTTGACCGCTCGGGCACGTAACCGATAGTTGAAGTTGAACCTGACAATTAAAACAGATATTTTGCTCAAAAATATATGGCATTGGAAGATAGACGTAATTTTGAACAACACGACCAGTCCCTCAATACTTTCGCAAACTAGTTTGTAATTCTGTCCCGTTCCGAGGGTTATTTAGTCTTTGGCATGCCACGTTGAGTTCCAATGGTCCCCATACAATTTGGCTAGGGCACATAGACTGGCTGAGGCTGAGGCGACCTTTGTGGGCAGCATATACCTTGATAGCATCTGTTCTGAGGCGGGCATCCTCCGTCGCATGGTGTTTGGATTTATTTAAACCGCCAATGAGTCAAAAATAACTCAACCAGAAAAGATCTAACTTTACTTGTGGCTAGGGCTCATAGACTGGCTGAAGCTGGGGCAACGGCTTTGGGCAGCAACTACCTTGATAGCGGCTGATCTGAGGCGGGCAACTTACGCCACATGGCGTTCCGATTTAATTGAACCGACCATCAATCAGAAATAATTCAACCAGAAGAGAACTAACTTATCTGTTGCTGGGGCGCATAGACTGACTGTGACAGAGCCGACGCTTTGGGCAGCAACCACCTTGATAGCAGCTGTTCTGAGGCGGGCATCGTCCGCCGCGTTCTGATTTAGTTGAACCGACAATAAGTCAAAAATAACTCAACCAGAAGAGATCTAACTTTACTTGTGGCTTGTGCGCATAGACTGGCTGTAGCTGAGGTGACGGCTGTGGGCAGCAACTACCTTGATAGCAGCTGTTCTGAGGCGGGCATCGTCCGCCGCGTTCTGTTTTAATTGAACCGACAATGAGTCAAAAATAACTCAACCAGAAGAGATCTAACTTACCTGTGGCTGGGGCGCATAGACTGGCTGTAGCTGAGGTGACGGCTGTGGGCAGCAACTACCTTGATGGCAGCTGTTCTGAGGCGGGCATCGTCCGCCGCGTTCTGATTTTATTGAACCGACAATGATTCAAAAAAAACTCAACCAGTAGAGATCTAACTTTACTTGTGGCTTGGGCACATAGACTGGCTGTAGCTGGGGCGATGGCTACGGGCAGCAACTACCTTGATAGTAGCTGTTCTGAGGCGGGCATCGTCCGCCGCGTTCTGATTTTACTGAACCGACAATGATTCAAAAAAAAACTCAACCAGTAGAGATCTAACTTTACTTGTGGCTTGGGCACATAGACTGGCTGTAGCTGGGGCGATGGCTACGGGCAGCAACTACCTTGATAGTAGCTGTTCTGAGGCGGGCATCGTCCGCCGCGTTCTGATTTAATTGAACCGACAATGAGTCAAAAATAACTCAACCAGAAGAGATCTAACTTTACTTTTGGCTTGGGCGCAGAGACTGGCTGTAGCTGAGGTGACGGCTGTGGGCAGCAACCACCTTGATAGCAGCTGTTCTGAGGCGGGCACGTCCGCCGCGTTCCGATTTAATTGAACAGACAATGACTCAGGAATAATTCAATCAGAAGAGTTCTAACTTACATGTGGCTGGGGCGCATAGACTGGCTGTAGCTGAGGTGACGGCTGTGGGCAGCAACTACCTTGATGGCAGCTGTTCTGAGGCGGGCATCGTCCGCCGCGTTCTGATTTTACTGAACCGACAATGATTCAAAAAAACTCAACCAGAAAAGATCTAACTTTACTTGTGGCTAGGGCTCATAGACTGGCTGAAGCTGGGGCAACGGCTTTGGGCAGCAACTACCTTGATAGCGGCTGATCTGAGGCGGGCAACTTACGCCACATGGCGTTCCGATTTAATTGAACCGACCATCAATCAGAAATAATTCAACCAGAAGAGAACTAACTTATCTGTTGCTGGGGCGCATAGACTGACTGTGACAGAGCCGACGCTTTGGGCAGCAACCACCTTGATAGCAGCTGTTCTGAGGCGGGCATCGTCCGCCGCGTTCTGATTTAGTTGAACCGACAATAAGTCAAAAATAACTCAACCAGAAGAGATCTAACTTTACTTGTGGCTTGTGCGCATAGACTGGCTGTAGCTGAGGTGACGGCTGTGGGCAGCAACTACCTTGATAGCAGCTGTTCTGAGGCGGGCATCGTCCGCCGCGTTCTGATTTAATTGAACCGACAATGAGTCAAAAATAACTCAACCAGAAGAGATCTAACTTACCTGTGGCTGGGGCGCATAGACTGGCTGTAGCTGAGGTGACGGCTGTGGGCAGCAACTACCTTGATGGCAGCTGTTCTGAGGCGGGCATCGTCCGCCGCGTTCTGATTTTACTGAACCGACAATGATTCAAAAAAAAAAACTCAACCAGTAGAGATCTAACTTTACTTGTGGCTTGGGCACATAGACTGGCTGTAGCTGGGGCGATGGCTACGGGCAGCAACTACCTTGATAGTAGCTGTTCTGAGGCGGGCATCGTCCGCCGCGTTCTGATTTAATTGAACCGACAATGAGTCAAAAATAACTCAGCCAGAAGAGATCTAACTTTACTTTTGGCTTGGGCGCAGAGACTGGCTGTAGCTGAGGTGACGGCTGTGGGCAGCAACCACCTTGATAGCAGCTGTTCTGAGGCGGGCACCGTCCGCCGCGTTCTGATTTAATTGAACAGACAATGACTCAGGAATAATTCAATCAGAAGAGTTCTAACTTACATGTGGCTGGGGCGCATAGACTGGCTGTAGCTGAGGTGACGGCTGTGGGCAGCAACTACCTTGATGGCAGCTGTTCTGAGGCGGGCATCGTCCGCCGCGTTCTGATTTTACTGAACCGACAATGATTCAAAAAAACTCAACCAGTAGAGATCTAACTTTACTTGTGGCTTGGGCACATAGACTGGCTGTAGCTGGGGCGATGGCTACGGGCAGCAACTACCTTGATAGTAGCTGTTCTGATGCGGGCATCGTCCGCCGCGTTCTGATTTAATTGAACCGACAATGAGTCAAAAATAACTCAACCAGAAGAGATCTAACTTTACTTTTGGCTTGGGCGCAGAGACTGGCTGTAGCTGAGGTGACGGCTGTGGGCAGCAACTACCTTGATGGCAGCTGTTCTGAGGCGGGCATCGTCCGCCGCGTTCTGATTTTACTGAACCGACAATGATTCAAAAAAAACTCAACCAGTAGAGATCTAACTTTACTTGTGGCTTGGGCACATAGACTGGCTGTAGCTGGGGCGATGGCTACGGGCAGCAACTACCTTGATAGTAGCTGTTCTGAGGCGGGCACCGTCCGCCGCGTTCTGATTTAATTGAACAGACAATGAGTCAAAAATAACTCAACCAGAAGAGATCTAACTTACCTGTGGCTGGGGCGCATAGACTGGCTGTAGCTGAGGTGACGGCTACGGGCAGCAACTACCTTGATAGTAGCTGTTGTGAGGCGGGCATCGTCCGCCGCGTTCTGATTTAATTGAACCGACAATGAGTCAAAAATAACTCAACCAGAAGAGATCTAACTTACCTGTGGCTGGGGCGCATAGACTGGCTGTAGCTGAGGTGACGGCTACGGGCAGCAACTACCTTGATAGTAGCTGTTCTGAGGCGGGCATCGTCCGCCGCGTTCTGATTTTACTGAACCGACAATGATTCAAAAAAAACTCAACCAGTAGAGATCTAACTTTACTTGTGGCTTGGGCACATAGACTGGCTGTAGCTGGGGCGATGGCTACGGGCAGCAACTACCTTGATAGTAGCTGTTCTGAGGCGGGCACCGTCCGCCGCGTTCTGATTTAATTGAACAGACAATGACTCAAGAATAATTCAATCAGAAGAGTTCTAACTTACCTGTGGCTGGGGCGCATAGACTGGCTGTGGCTGAGGCGACGGCTGTGGGCAGCAACTACCTTGATAGTAGCTGTTCTGAGGCGGGCATCGTCCGCCGCGTTCTGATTTAATTGAACCGACAATGATTCAAAAAAAACTCAACCAGTAGAGATCTAACTTTACTTGTGGCTTGGGCACATAGACTGGCTGTAGCTGGGGCGATGGCTACGGGCAGCAACTACCTTGATAGTAGCTGTTCTGATCCGGGCATCGTCCGCCGCGTTCTGATTTAATTGAACAGACAATGACTCAGGAATAATTCAATCAGAAGAGTTCTAACTTACCTGTGGCTGGGGCGCATAGACTGGCTGTGGCTGAGGCGACGGCTGTGGGCAGCAACCACCTTGATAGCAGCTGTTTTGAGGCGGGCATCCTCCGCCGCATGGCGTTTGCGATATTTGACCCGTCGGACATTGGACCGAAAATTGAATCTAGAACAATTAAGCAGTATTAATACCAGAATCAAGGTTTTGTTGAAATTATACAGCCGAAGCCTGACAGTGTCAAATATTAAGCAAGTTTGAAAAATTGGCAAAAGCTACAATTAGAGGCATTTAACGGTTTAATACACATTGCGCTAAATCCAAATATGACCCGTGTTTGTAAAATCTTTGTTTAGCATCACATCAATTTAACAAAACTTCAACATGTTTTGGAACCGTCGAGACATCAAATTTATAATTTTGACCTGACACAGTTGATGAGAAATATACATTCGGATGTCCATTCGCTGATATCAAATCTATATACAATAAATATCTTCATCAAATCTGAATAGGCTCATCCACGGTATAAATATACGGAACTTAATACGACGTACTCGATGCAACAAAAGTTTTCCAATTCCGATATTATGCCATGTAAATGACCCGAAAGCTAGTAATTAATTAGCTAAGTAATTTTAAATTTAGTTAAATTTCTCGAATTTATACGAAGCTTAGGAACGGGCGTTGTATGTTTGAATTTATTGTATTTTTTCGTGGAGAATTGCACTGGTGGATCACTCGACCGGCTTCGTCGAAGATTAAGCATGTTAAACAAAGCACAAATTCCTCAATTCCTAAATTCCTTAGTTCATTATTTTTAAGCTAACATAAGGGACTTCTGTACATATGAACCGAGAAGGATATGAACTCACAAACGATGGTGCGATTTACGAACTGTATTCTGTAAGCTGGATTGGTCACAGTTAAAACGAGATTATTTATGTTACAATGCTAGGTTTTTCTAAGAAAAATACTGTTAAAACATACGAAGAAACTTATTAATATTTAAAAATATGATAATTCAAAATTCAATGCAGATACCTGCGATTGCACTTGCGGGTATACCGGCTGTGGCGCTGGTTGTGGGCAACAAGCCCCCTGGTGACATGATGTCTGTACCGGACATCCTTGAGAGCATGGCGTTCGAGAAATCTGACCGGACGGGCACGTAGTTAGTGTCATTTGATATTGCACCTAAAATGTACTACCTGATTTGGGTTGAGAGGGATTAGCTCAAACCTGAATTTCTTGTGCAATGTCGATACCAGTCAGCAGTTTGTTTCCGAAACTGTGCTGTTTATGGTATTTTATGGTTCCAGATTAGCTAGCTACTCCAATTTCGCGGACGGAAAACTGCAATACAATCGGATATAATGCTTAGCTAAAAATTTGGGTTTTCAGGATGCCTTCGTTGTATAGTCACTCCATAGCTGATTTCTGCAGTTATTAATCGACAATATGATCAATACCGGATCTATACGGATTTTCTTTGCATTCTTGCTTGAATTCACTTCTAATAATTTCAGAATTTGTTATGTATTAAAAAAACTAGGTAATTAGGCAATTATATCAAAATTTAAACCTGAACCCAAATGAAATGTCTGCACTCAGTCCATATCGTCAGCATACACACACGGGTGTATTTAAACATTACTACTTTCAACAGTTAATACTGTCAGGATTTGCTTCCAAAAGATCCAATGTGCTTTAAATCACTCGTGAAAGGAGTAATATATATATTAAAATTATTCGTTTTACAAGTATCATCATATCAAAACTTAAATCTTAGTCAAAACCGTCTGTGTGGAAATATATATTATAGCTAACATTTTATAATTTTCACGTTGTTCTATAACGCAAATCAGATAAAAAAATTGGGTTTTATCCTGTAAAACTTCGAAAAATGTAAGGATGTATATATTTATGAAATTTTATTCAAACAGAGAGCTCCGCAAACTAATTAAGGCTAGTATTTAGCAGAACTATTAATGCCGTTTTACGTTTATCAACAATTCTATAATATCGCCAAGAAATTTTCTGTAGTTAAGTGATCGTAATGAAATTATACAATCCCTAACTACCGACACTAGATGGGAATTAATATTGTGGCACACAACGTCTCAATGTTATTGAATAATGGCATGCCATAGATTTGTGAGTATAGTTGTTGAGAATAGTTGTTCAACTTCGAGTTATCGCAGATATTCTGCTCAATTCGCCACAGTTGTTAAATACAAAATCAGTGTTATCTCAAAATTGTACAATCCGCATCCAAATCAAACATGTTTTAACAATCTCAAGGGCTGACTTAAGTAGGAACATAAGTTAGTTTCACTTGATCCTAAAGTAATTACATTTTGAAGATTCCTTCTGTTTACACTTTTAAATAAACTTGATGTTCCCAAAGAACACCGGAATTGATCCGAGCACTAACGTGGGAATTTTGTGACAACTGATTTAGAATGTATTTTAACTTAACCAATATGTCACCGTCGACATGTTGTTGCGGTGGGAAAGGGAGTAGGGGTATGTCAAAACCGAGTTGAATCAAAATATCACCAACCAAAACAAATTTCTGTTACAATTTGTAAGAAGGGGATTATTCAGCATGACTGTGCCAGTGTTTCAGGTTGCTCCCTGGTCCTAGCGGGTAGCGTCAGGTTGAACACTCACCGTACCGACTTTAACCATACGGAGAAGTTAAATAAATATGTATAAGTGAATGGGTACATACTTGAGGCTGAGGTGGCGCTTGGGGACAGCAACATCCTTGATAGCAACTGCTCTGTTGTGGACAACCAGACCCGCACGGAGTGCTCGACATAACTCCCGATGGACACAGGACTTGCTTTGAAAAAATTAGATATTAAAATCATTACAACATCATGTCGACAGAGTCAATTCTTCAATTGAACGGGGTTGGCTTAAAAACTAAAAATTAAATTATTTTTACACTGAAACAATTTAAATTTATATATATCTATATTTTGCTCAATATGGAACGAATACTTTCAGTCCCGGATGCCGTATTTACACTGAAACAATTTAAATTTATATATATCTATATTTTGCTCAATATGGAACGAATACTTTCAGTCCCGGATGCCGTATTTACACTGAAACAATTTAAATTTATATATATCTATATTTTGCTCAATATGGAACGAATACTTTCAGTCCCGGATGCCGTATTTACACTGAAACAATTTAAATTTATATATATCTATATTTTGCTCAATATGGAACGAATACTTTCAGTCCCGGATGCCGTACATGGGTTTTATTACAAACTGATCGATGGCACCCGGTTCCTGGTTCACTTCAATAAATCCTGGTTCACTGATAAATACTGGTTCACTTCAATGACTGTCCGGAGCCATTAGGGTATTCGCGCTTGGAGCTCGGTTTCGAAGCTACAGCAGGTTGTGTTTTTAGATATTTTGTAATTAAATGTTGACAGGGGTAAAAACCCCGAGAAATCATCGGCCATCCCACACCTCCCATACCCTCCTCGCGGACTGGCTTACTCACCCCCGGTCAAAGGCTAACCCTCCTGTGAATCGAACCTCGAGCATATATGGGAAAATCAACTTTAGGCGAACTAATATCAACTTTAAGACGAATTATTATCGGATCCTTAAATGTATATATACTAAACACCGATAATTATTGTCTATAAACGAAAACATTGCTTTGGAATATATGAATGAAAATACCTTCTTCGGTAAATGTTAAACGATAATAAATATTTCTTTCGGAGAATAAACTAGTCCTTATGTGCTTCTTCATTGTTTACCGCAGTCTTTGAAGGAAAACCCTGTATCACAAGGATAGTTCTAATTAACGTGTTTTCTCCTAGAAATATATAGTTGCCATGTCATATGATATCTGTAATTGGTTTTGACATACTCTTTCTAATTTTCAGTGTATCCCCATGGTCTTCATCCACTGTACCAAAAAATTATTGAAACATAGTGAGCACAACGTGAGGAGAATTGCGGCAAAAATTCTCTTTTCTCTGTTTTTTCGTGGCATGACTCTATACCAGATTGATGGATTTTCACAATTTTATTTTGATTCGACGCGTTATGAAATGCACTTTACATTTTAGTACTGCAATGATCCCCTACATAAATTTTCAAAATGATCCCCTACCCACTTTTTTCACTTCGACGATTTGGGGTCACCCTACATTTTAGGCTATCCGTATTACGGTATTGCCCATCGACTAACGCAAACCCTTACAACATAAAAATAACTTTTCAAATTATAATTTTTTCGTAAAATTTGTGAAATTTCAATTTTTTTATATCATTTTTGATTCATTGGCAGAAGAAATCAAGACTTGTACGGTTTTGGTATGTGATGAAAATAGCTGTAGCGTTGCCATTAAGGTTTTGGTATTGTGTATAATTGCTATGATAGCACTTTAAAGGTGCTCAGAGACCTGAGATTAAAACCGCGAGATGGTCGAATTAGTCAGATTAGCCATATTCACTACGTTTCTAATCCCATAGCGGGTTCATAGTTTCTAAGTTTTAAGTAAAATGCTTTAAAATGTTGACTTTTCGAATGTGTAGATTTCAAAAGGATGTCATCGTTTGTTAAAATATATATGACTGTCATCACGTTTTAAGCGATGTATAACTTTAAAATATAGGAATTTCCATAATTTGAGCAAACACAATATGGTATTACTGAAGAAATATATTTGAGAACGTTTGAGAAGCAGTGACCTTCTAACATGTAACGGATAATGGTACGATCCAGATTAATCTTAATAAACAAATCATGTGTTCATGGGTCTATATTTATCTGTGGGGCCATTCATGGGGACTACAACGGACGAATATGTAGACAAAAATGTCTAAGAAAATATTACTAGATGCTACGCTGTGACGGTTGGTTTGAAAGTGACAGTTTAATTGAAAAAAATATAACAATGAAATATATAAAAAAATACTTGGAGCAAGCTAATTAAGATAAAGAATAAAATAAACAATATTTTAAACTTTTTAAATAGTAGTCGTAAAAGTCGGATTTTGAATGTTTATTCGCATTTCCAATAAAAAGGGACTATCGTGGGCTTCTAGCCACCGTCACTAAGCTTCAACTTTGGGTAATTTTGTATCCGTAATTATGGAGCTTCTGTCAATTACTTCAAATTAACGCTACAGCGATAAATATTTTTGTTTGATTTACCTGTTGAACTTGAATATTGTATTGCGGTTGCGGGGCATAGTTGTTGTTGTTTTGAACCGGACAGCATTGATTTTGAATACATTGACAATTCGACGGGCAACCACCGGGCTGACCACAATATCCTTGAGATTGAACGTTACCTGGACAGTAGTTACCGCCTCCGGTTTCTGAAAATCAGAGCAAAATATTTATATTACCTCAGTACAACATGGTCAGAAACTGAATTGTTATATAATAACCCCAATTATAAAATCATACATACATAAAGCCCGAGGCCCCAAGGGGTCGGCTTCACGCCACCTCAGGGTGCGGACAATACGGTTGTAGGTAGAAAGGGGCGCTTCGGTTTCGGCGCACATGGGTTATGCGCTATCGGGGGGACCAGATTCGGCTTGGGGTACCCGCTTGGCTTGGCGACGAGGAAGGGTCGGTCGCCTCAGGTGGGATAATCCCCACTCTTCCCATATGGGCATGTATGTGTAAAATAATAGAAAATGTGTAGCATCTCACTACGCTAGCATATATAGCGTAGCTGACACGCTGTGATAGGGGGCCTGTCGTGTAACGGTAGCGCGCTATTCTTGCAAGCTAGAGATTCGGTTTCGAATCCCGGCTGGTCCAAGGTATGATCGCTAGCTACGCTATATATGCTAGCCTAGTGAGATGCTACAAATGAACCCTTGGAAAAATTTTTGTAATAAAGGTTTTTCAATCCAGGTGCTTTGTTGGAAAAACATCATCTTACGCTCAAAAATATCTATACGTAGACACACATTAACTCGATTTGTAAACATTTTGACTATCGCGTAATAGCCATTCTATAACTACCAGAAACTATTGTTACGCAACTTTTGTTACAATGACTGGTGCAAGTTTTAAACGATCGACAAGTCATACATATGTGCTTTTAACACAGCTTATATAGTTAAAGCCGTGCATCAAATTGACGTAACGCACGGTTAGCTAAATTAGCTGTATTACAAGTCAGTTGTAGCACAGCCAGGGGTGCGTCAAGTGATTTGTACGTACGGTTGTGTTGTTTAGCTCGTTCAAACTCGTGCTGACGCACTCGTCTGAACTCGTCACAACCTTGCGAATAAATCACTTAACACACGATGGCTGTTCTACAACTATTACATGTCAAACACTGAGTCTATCATCATCATAGCCATTCCTTATGAATAGGGCGAAGTTGTGACAAGTCAAAAACTTTGGATTTTATTATTTCGTGATATTTATCTTGATATAACTTTATAATACTATCTGTTATTGTGTTTCACATGTTAGTAAGGTGTAAAACTTAAATTGAACTAAGGTGCCGTACTGGGTACGATATCGCAGCGATTTGTTTGCTATAATCCGACGTTACAAAGCACAAACTGCAGAGTAGTTTGCTAAAATTTCGATCCAAAAGTTAAAATTTAACATTCTGAGTTTTATGTTTTTTTACAAAACAAAGTTTCTAATATTTCTTAACGCCGTGTACAACAGCCACAGTACAAACTTTTTAACAAACCAAGAATTAATTATTGGATTTTCACAGTTCATAAAATTAAAACTGTTTCCTAATTTTGGGGAAAATAAGTATAATTGTACAGTTAATTTTATTGCCAGGATATATAAGATTTTAAAAAATATTTAATTTTTTTAATTTTATTTAATTTTATCTATTTTATACAGTCTTTTCATTTTTCTACATTCATTTTGAAAAAATGTTTCCTAAGACATCACGGCCCATATCACCTTTAGGAGCTGAACGTGATAACTCAAGAAAAAGAACAGCTTGAAGCTACGATTTCGTGGAGTGACAGCCCCCGATTTATACTTAGGCTTATATAGAGACCTTAGCTTAGGCTAAGGCTTAGGCTTAGCACATCGAGAAGGGCGTAGCCTGCGTTTCACCTTCGCAGCTAAAATTTACATTGGCCGACACAACTATATCGGCAGAATAAATAAGATAAGCGTTGCAGTTTGTAATAGTGGCACTAATGACATTAACATAAAATTTTGTTTTAAGCTAAATATTCTTCCAGCATGCGAATTCTTGTAAAGCATTTTCAACTGTTGAAATCCGGCAGTTTAAAAATTCTTGCAGCTTAGAATAAAGTTTGTTTTCGAGAATTTGTTTCATTTTTAAACAAATTTAAAAATATAATTTAAATATATCCTAAAATCACCGCTTTTTCGGCTTTTTACGGTTCAAATGTTCAAAATACTAGTTGATGTTGAGTCAGAAATGTTGAAATCAAACAATTAATTGTGTCAATAAGTCCTAATAATATTTGCAACTTTAGTTCCGGTTTTCTGTTCGTTTTCCTATCCTCAAAAAACTACATTTGTCCACTAAAATTATGAAATTTAGGTACTCAGACATTATTTTAAAATATATTCAAGTATTTTATAGCAGTGTCTTATTAGCATTAGCTCAATAGTGAGAGAGCAAATTGATTTTTCCGACATATTAGTTAAAATCTGCTAAGAAATTTTGTTATTTTAGAGTATGTAAAGCTCTCTGCCGCTAAATTCCTTGTTTTCTCATAGAGTTCTTTTTTTTACACTTTAATAAGAAGCTTCAAGACTTTAAGTTGTTGAAAATTTTTTAGAGATAATTTAAGAAATTACGCTTTTATAGAATTTACAAGGACCAGTGTTTTAAACTTCTAAATACCTTAAAAATTTTACATTTATTAAGTTAAAATATGTATATAAAAATATACATTTTAAATTTAAACAAAACTTAACATTTTAGCTATTTTCGGTTGCTTTTTTGTTGTAAAAAAGCGGCGACGATGAAAGTTTATAGTTGTATTAGCAAATTTCTACACATTAGGCGACACACCTTTAGCATAATAAATTTCAAATTTTGAGGTAAATATATACTACTCATCTTCTGAAGTGTTCTGATGGCGTAATCCGTTGAAATTTGCTGTTCAAAGTAATAGTTGTAGCACAGCGATCGTGCGTTAACTGATTTGTACACACGGTTGTGACGAGTTCAGACGAGTGCGTTAGCACGACTTTCAACGAGTTAAATAACACAACCATGCTTACAAATCTCTTAACGCACGCCTAGCTGTGGTACAACTGACTTGTAATACAGCTAATTTAGGTAAACGTGAGTTAACGCATTTCGATGCACGGCTTTAACTGTATAAGCTGTGTTACACTTAATTGTAAAATGAACTCAAAACTATATATTTCGTTGTTGTTACAATATCAATGTTTGAAATAATTTCAAATTCTAAGAATAAACCATATAACAAAATAAGGTAAAAAATTTTAAAATTGCGGATTTGCAATAATAGACTCGGCTTAAATTAATATAACTATTTTATTTTAACTAATTATTAATGATTAGTTGGCTTAATTAAAACTATCACCTAAAATTAAGCTTTAGAAGACCGAAAAATATTTCTTACTTCTTTAGCCCTAAAGAATATGAACTAAGGCATGTATAAGTGTTGCCCCAACTGTTCAAATAATCGAGCTGTGCCCTAATCTGGCGCGGAGCGTTTATCCTTTCCTCCTTCTGGTGTCGGCTAACTTGAGCAGTATGCGACTGATAAGCGATTGCGGGAATATCATCTGTGGCTCTAGTTGGCACTGTGGAACCCTCGACGGGCGGAAATGTCAAAGAAACTGACAAGACACCGCTCCGGCCGTATTTAGTGGCCGTTTTCATTTTTCATTTTAATTGATATTTATTGGAAAAATACAAAAAAATCCTGGAAAAATACAGACAAAATAAATTAAAAATTAAAAATGACATAATGCAGTTATTAAAAACCAAAAAAAGCATAAAACAAATGAATAAATAAATGTGAAGAATAATAAAAAGGTAAAAAATGGCTACTTACCGGGAAACGGCTGAGGGAACGGGTGTGGTAGCGGCTGGGGTTGTTGTTGTTGATATTGTGCAAACGGTTGACAACATGTTCCTTGGTTGCACGTACACGATCCCGGGCATTGACCTTGGGCACCGCAACCGCACACCGGGGTAGCTTGTTGGCCGCAAGTGTTCGGAGTTTGAACTGAAATTTTTATAAAAATAAAACGTTAATGCAAACTGTAGAATAATATCGACGATTTCGTAACATTTCTAGTTTATGCATCATTTAATATAAGATGTGTGCGCCAGGGCCAAGTTATGTCACGCGTCCAAGTCAACTAGGTCGGGTGTACTATAGCTTAGCTGGGCTACTAAGGTACATTTTTATAGCTTAGCTAGTCTTAATGTGACAAATAGGGAGCTTAGCTAGGCGCTGCGTGACAAACGGAGCGTCTGGCTGAACTGTCAACTGAGAAATTTTATTTAGCATTATACTGAGCTGGACTGTATGCGTGACACAGTAGCTAGCCCATTTGAACGCGTGACATAATTAGGACCACGCGCACGCATCTTATTTTAAAGTATGCATTAAGCATTTAGTCTACTTTTGCCTAAAATAAAACAACAAATGCCATTTAAAGACGATTGATGAAACGCTATAGTTCTATAGCTTCACAAAGTGAGGCATCCTGCAATAGTAGAATTTAGTTAGTAAACATTCATTGTATAGTGTCACATAGTATCGTTCTTATTTTCGCCAATTTTATATACTTATAACTTGCAGAGATTTCGAACCGGACAATATATAAAAGGGTAATGAGCGGTTGACTGGGTAACCCTGTTAGTTACTTAAAACCCAAACCATTTTCTGCCAACATACGATAGTAAACCGTGTCAGACAGGTGGGCAAAATTGAGCCTAGCGTTACGGGTGTAAAATGATAAAACGGACGTTTTCTAGGAAAGGAGTGAGTGCTTTCACGACCTAAAATCGTCCATCAACTTCTATAACAACAAGCCCCTAATGATATAACCGCCGCAAGTGGAACCACGCTTAGATCTTGAGATCGCCAATAAATGTTGCTAATTTCCGTCAATGCTACGCCATATTGCGGCGGACACTTACCGCGTATACACATTTGTATGCGTTGATTAAAGTTACATCCCGGAGCACATGGTCGCGGCCGCCAAACACCACAACTTGATTGGGGTTGTGGCTGACATTGGAGGAATTGACCTTGGTTTCCGGCAGACGGAGCCAGCGATGCTGTTTGCCAATTACACGATCCACCGACTGAAGGATTAACGTTGACAGCTGAAAACATCAAAATTACTCCAAATCCTTGTAAAATTATTAATAAAACAATCATCTTAAAGTGACGCATAAACGCAAGTCTTACAATCTGTCAATATGTTACTAAGCTTAATCAAAAAAATGCAAATTTGGGCTAATTCCTTGTTTTAGTTAGCAAAAGTGCTCATCACATATAATTGAAGACACCAACTGTTCTGGTTTCTTAGTAAAAAGCGTCGGAGGGCAATTGCCAACGCAAGGTTATCGAGCGTTCAGAGTTGAGCAAATATTTTTTATTTCAGCACATAATTACAGTTACAGTGGCGTTGACTAGATAACATTTCTAGATCAGAATTCTGAGCTCAAAAACTGGGCAAAATGTGATATACAGATTATGAAAAAGATTTTTATATAAGTTTTTTGTGTTGAACACAATTACCAATTCTGCCACCATTCACAACTAGAAACGAAGAAATAGAGTCAGGTCTGAAAACAAATCTTTGAAATTACATTGCAAGCACCGTATTATGATGTTATAGGCAATGCTAATATTTCGACTCGTGCAGCGTACGTTCTTCACTGAAACAATTTGACCTCTACAGATTATGTGAAGACTTTGGCCAGATTCTGAGGTTCAACAGTGGTGCGTTAAGAAAGCAACGATGTGGACAGAATATGATCGCAGGGTTTTTCGTTAAATCAAAGCGGGCCGTTCATTGTGAAACCTGTAATATTTACTCTCTGACCAAGAAAATGTTTTGTACCTTATTTCGGAACCAAATTTGAAATCATGACGAAGTGGGCAGTATTCGCCAGTCGCAAAAGCAATTGGCACGCAGTGAAATATTTAGCCAAACGGAACTAAATATACCAAAACCATAACTAATATCAGAAAAATATGCACGAATTTTAGTCATAAATACTGCATAATTGCATATATACCGTAGTTTCGAAAAATTTGGTAATTTACCAATTGTAAGTACACAACCTGAGGTACACAGACTGTCAAAACTTAAATCACGATATTGCGAGTCAGTAGCGAGTTTACATATCTTGAGCAATACCTACGCGATTTCGGCAATAAACTGGTTCTTGGTTATTTCCTCTCTGCTATTCATTTGACGTATGGGTTATTGGCTAGGTATTACACCTGCAAGTCCAATGATTCATGCCATCTGCATTGTGAAAAGTATTGTTACATCACACTAGCGGTTCATTTGCTATATCCAAAAACAACAATAATTAGGTTTATATTTGTCAAAAAGTGAAAGTTTTTCAATTTAGCCTTTTGGCAAAGTTGACATACAGATAATTATGCTATTATTTTTGAGTTCAGATGATTAATTACATTCAATGGTGAAAAAATTATGGACATCTGTCCAGTGGTGCCTGACTTGTAGCCGTTGTTGTAATAAAATTTTAGTGCAGTGACCAAGTGACAGAATGATCTATCTTGCGTGAAAATCGTATTATTTAGCAAATAAATTTCACTATTTTATCTTGATGTGGAGTGGAAATTTTTTGAAAAATTTTACAGTGTCACGTAATAGACACTCTAAACACTAGCATATATACAAAAATGTTAAATATCCAGGGAGCATAGCGGCTAAAAATTGCAAACGCGCAAATGCGCCGTAGAAATAATTAAATGTTGTAATTACCTACTGGGCAAATCCAACAATGATAAATTAGCTCAATTGTCTCTCTCACCTCCGCATTGCTGATACGATCCACATCCAGCAGCGCTCGGATTTCGATTACACAACGAGTACTGCTTCCGTAGTCGATGTTTGTTGATACATTTTTGTCGCGATTCCACGAAATCTTCGCCGACAGCGCATGTTCGCAATTCCCACACACCAAGTGGTAGTCCCCTAAATGTATAATTGAAAAACACAAATGACCGCCGAATTTGAATATTTGAGTGGGATGGATTTCGTGCTAGGGTTGCATATGTAATAACGCTACGCACCTGCATAGCAAACTTCCTAATACCATGCCGCTATGACTCCACATATCATAACCTCATGGGAGGACCTGAGTTTTCGCTAATGTTACGATTTTGGTAATTTTCACGGTCAGACCCAAGATCCTATGGAGCTTAGAAAGTCTCAGGCGTGCTTTACGAGGTGTGTTCAAACCCCGTCCAATTAACTGCGCATGTGTTTAGAATCTGGTATGATTACTGAGGTCCCTCAGGAAAGCTGCCACCGACGTCTTCTCACATGTCAAAGTGTTATACCGCTATTCCCTAAATGGATCTCACTTGGTGTTTCTAACCATTAATCCTATCTGTAATGTGTCAGAAAATATTGGTCGAAATTTGACTCCAGCTCCGACAGTCCCTGTGTGTTCCCTGTGTGTTTAACGTCGGACTCTTGGTTTAATAATTCATTTGCCGTTTTTAGTAGCTTTGGAACAATATATTTTGTACAGCAAAATTTTTACCTCCGCTTGTGTCTTAAGATTTTATGAGCGATTAATCATTGTCAAACTTGTGGATTCCTCCCGCGATGCTTCGGTTTCTCCATCAGGCTATTATTATAGTAAACCATGTGAGCCAGGGCTTGGGACCTGTTATGCACAGGCCGCAGCGCCGATAGTTGACGAGTCTGTTCGGACAGAACATTTAAAACAAATGCCAGAGTGACTAACACCAGACACAGCGACTGATTTTTAAAATTTTATTTTAATGCATTGATATTATGTTAACAAGCAATACGTAACTGAACGAAGGTAGACCAACATA
>JASANE010023225.1:0-82510 GCA_030248225.1 Trileptium ribeirensis
GAGGTTCAGGGATGCAACAGGTCATAACCTTGTTTTTGATTCGTTGGTTCTGAGACCAACTCGTGTTCCATTTTGGTTCAGTCTATTGAGAAATTCTTGAACCTGAGCCACTGTGTCGCAGGCTAAGACGACATCATCGGCATAGGCGGCGTCGGTGAAAGTGTCATTGGATCCGAAGATGATGCCATCGCCGGGACGGATCGACATTTTGTGACCCAGTCGACTGCGTAGTTGAACAGTAGTGGTGAAATTATGGACCCTTGTCGTACTCCAGTACGAACCTCGAAAGGATCGGATGACCGGTTGTTGATCCGTACGACAGAGTAGGACGGTTCAAACAAAGTTGAATCAACCTAATAAGCTTGTGAGGCATACCATCGGCAGCCAATAGCTGATATAGACTTGGTCGGTGGACTGAATCAAACGCCGCTTTGAAGTCGACGAAGGCTAAAGCGACGGGTTCACGAAACTCGTGTCGGGTTTCTAATAACAGCCTCAGCGATAGGATATGATCTATCTTTGAGCGTCCAGGTCTAAATCCACACTGTTCGTCGCGAGTGTACTTTTCACGGTGGTTTTTGAAACGATTGGCAACGATCGCCTCAAGAAGTTTGAATGCTATGTTGAGCAGTGAAATGCCGCGATAGTTTCCGCATTCTGACTTGTCGCCTTTTTTGTGGAAGGGCAGAACTGTTACCGTTCTCCACTCGCTAGGAAGCTCTTCGTTGGACCAAATGCGTCTCAGAAGTGGTAAAAGCACTTCAATTATTTCATCGCCGCCGTATTTAAAGCATTCTGGTGGGATGCCATCCGTTCCAGCGGCGCGGCCATTGGCTAATCCCTTAATCGCTTTTTTAATTTCTTCGGCATTGGGTGGGCCTTTCTCAGGAAGTTCGTAGAAGCCGTCGAATTCTAGATCTGTGTCCTCGATTGGGTCTGCCGGTTCGCCGCGATTCAGCAGAGCATCGAAATGTTGCTTCCACCTCTCGAGCTGTGCATCTTCTAATACGAGCGGCATGCCGTTTGTGTCCTTGATTGTTCCGGTATAACGTCTCAATGGCGCACGCAGCTGCCGCAACAATCGTGCATGTTTCTTCTGATCCCCGACATGTGTTGCTTGGTCCAGTTGGAGTGCCAAATCATTGTAGTACGCATTACTGTCCGAATTCAGAGATGCGTCCACACGTTTCTTCAGGATGGATTTATGAGGATGGTTCGTTGTTGCCATATTACTAGCGACTCTCGCAGTTTCCAGTGTCTGCGGCGATACCCAAGTGATACGTCTGGGTTCACGGTGTTCCGTTGCACAGCCGTCTAAAGCTTTGCGGATTGTATCCTTCACAGCATTCCAGTGGGTATCGACATCTTCTTCCAGATAGGAAAGCGGCTCGAAACGATTCCGTATTGTTGTTCGATAGCGTTCGGCAACCGTTGGCTGCGTTAGTACGGACGGCGGTACAGCTTTCTTGTGGGACGCGAAACGGCGAGAGTCCAACTTCGACAGCAATCTTGCACACACCATGCCATGGGCAGCATGTTACCCCAAAAAGTGCGGCAGTCTCTAATGGACGATTTGAACTTCCGAGACACCAAGATGTGGTCAAGTTGATAGTAGCTCTTTCCACAGGGCGCTCGCCATGATTTTTGGTGTCGCGATCGATGTTTAAAGTTGCTGGAGGCCACAAAAAGCGAGTGATATTCCGCCATTGTCAACAATCTTGATCCGTTATCTGTACGATTTCCGTGGCCGAACTTTCCCAGGACGTTACGCTCTGCGTCGTTAGTTTGCGATCCCAGCTGGGCGTTGAAATCCCCGCTTAACAGCAGGACATCTTTGCGACTTATGTTGCCAATCTCGTCATTCAGTGTTTCATAGAAGTCGTCTTTTGAAGTAGCAAGTGCAGAGTCTGTTGGTGCGTAGGCGACCACCATTGATATGTTGCAAGGTTTTGCTTTGAGTCTGAGCACTGCGATTCGGGGATTTACAGGCTTCCATGATAGTACTGAGTTGTACATTTGCCATTTGATTGCAAAACCAACTCCGCAAGAGCCGTCATCGCCACCGGAATAAAGCAGGCGATAGCGCTGATTCGAATTGATATCGAGACAACCAGTGCCTGCAAGCCTTAGTTCCGTCAGTGAAGCTACGTCAACGTTGAGCCTATATAGATCGTCCGCGATAAGTATATCATATCCATCTCGCATCAATGTTCGGACGTTCCAAGTACAAAATCTTAATTCCTCCTTAGTTGTCTTGAGCGCCGTCCTTTGCAAATTTGTCACACCGCCGACGGTCGAACGGTGCGCGTCGTCTACCCAGGACGCGGTAGCATTATCTGAAGTGTACATTGATGCTGACTTCATCATTGGGTTTCCGGAGACTTTACGTGGGTTTCCCAGCCCACAACCCGTATTAGCCTTACGGGGAGACATGAAGGAGCTCCCAGTTCAACCGCCAACTGTTGGACAGACATTAAACAGGGTGTGGAATGCAGGGAGGCGGTTGCTACAACACAGACCCTTCTGCACTCATCCCAGCGAAACCAGAAACGATTATTATCACCGGAGTGCCTTCGACAGGATATGTTTGACTTTTTTATCGTGGTTTGTCACCCACTATCCCGGGAGCCGGCTTTACCGCCCCGGCGGTTGGCGTTCGCTTTCAGCTTGTTACCTCGGCATTTCCTGGCATTTTGTAGGGAGAAGGGCTGGGAAACCCTAAACCCACCAGGGCCTACTGCGGTAACCAATGACTCCTGTTGTAGTCGGAGCACACATACTCTCCCATGCTGGGCAAAGCCCGTAGCAGTCCTGACACGTGCAGTCTGGAGAGACGCTAGGGGGCCCGAAGGACCCCTAACTCGGACTCGGAGGTGAATCAGGTGAAATAACCCAAATATCATTAAGAATTCGTCTTGGAATAACTACTGTCGATATGATGATTACGATAAAGCATCTTGGGAAGCTAAATTAGTCGTAATTATTCATGATGATGATCAATCTATCGTTTTCTTTGATCTAACCGTGACTCTTTGAAAATTGAGGACATGAACTGGGGGTCCCTGGTTTGAAACTAAGTCGACATTGAAAAGTTTAGGGTCAAAAGTACGCAGTGAAAACTAGGTGTTGAAATCTAAAAAATTTTCAAATTGCATATTTTTCTGCGAAAAACGCTAATATTGTTTATAGAATGGTCTTAGAAACGGTGCAAATATCTTCATTTATGTTAAAACAATCTTTTCAACCATTTTATGCTAAAATTAATCACATTTTTAACTTGTAAACTAGATCAAAAGATTCTCGTAAAAAATTTGTTAAGTTTTATGCCAACTTAGCGTGTTATTACCGAAGCAAGCCAAAACGTTTGTCAGTAGTATCTCAACCCGGAGTGGGGCGGCCGTTTCGAACGACCGAACATCGAACAAAATTTATTCATTCTCGAACACTTCGATCAGCTTTCGAACAAATTTAAAAAAGTGCGCCAAAATTTCGCACACGTCTCGAACAAAATTTTGAATTTATCGAACGAACAGCACTCATTTCTGACGAGTACTGCAGGTATAAATTATCGTAGAGTATCACTATTCCGCCCTTAGCACATTCTGAGTTTGCGAGATTTCCGCAGTTTAGAGATGGCAATAACAGCAACGAAATTGTTTTTACTCCTATCCGTGATTTTGTTCCACGTCAGCCAATAATTGCAGTGGATGTGTAATTTCCTAACTGCGCCAATTTCTCGAGTACTGTATTCTGTTAAAATTTTTGTCTTTGGTTAGTTGTAATTATGTTTGTCAAATAAGGTTCTTTCTATTATAAATTATAGCGATTTGTTTTAATTCAGGGTGACTAAGTTGATCGAGCCGGTTGGATCCTGTTCGACATTAGTTGCTGAGAAGATACTAGATTCGGACGGACAGACGGATATGGTGGATGAACTATGCCTGTTTTTACTAGGTTGTTCTGTGGCACCAATTTTATGTTCTTGCGTATTCATAGTGTGAGCTTTCCGTGCATACTTAACCTATGTAGGTATATGGTGACCCAGAAATCTTTTGCATCATTGATAACTACTTAACTCATTTGCCGTGGTTGCTGATAGAGATAAAATATTTGGTTTTTTGGTTTGAAGAACTGTAACCGCTGCTTGGGTATGCTTTACAAAGTTCAGCAATGCCAAAATTAGTTTTATTTTATTGGATTTTGAGTGTTAAAGAAGGATTTTGATTTTTCATGTGGTGAAATCTAGGAGCCAGTTTGTGGATTTTTTATTGTGGTATCTATATATAATTCAAATGTGCAACGTCCAGTCGTATCGCAGGATAGCCAAAACGAAAGTTTAAAATAACTATGTAATTTCAAGAAATCATCATAAACCCTTGGTAATATGTTTTGTTTAAATGGGAAGCACAAATCTGTTTTCCTCTTTCAGTCACGAGCATTACAGATTTATATACGGAAGCGAACCATTGTCTTTGTACTTTTTTTGCTACGGCTCTGAGCCGAACGTCAGGCCCGAAAATTATACAGGGTTCCGCTAGCTTGGAGTCGTAGGCGTTTGGAAACCTATTAATCGTAATGAGGCTTAATTTACAAGGGCATCACTGAGTCAACAAAGCATTGAGCTATTTGTTTCAAAATACCAAAGTTTTAATTTTAATGCGAAGCTTTCTTTGCTTTCCGTTCGCTGAAAATTTTGCCAGGGGGCATGAACCTCCCCCCTGGTTCCGAACCAGGGGCTCTCGATTTTGCCAGCGGGCATTTTGCCAAAAGAAAAATCATGTCGCAAACACTGCCAACACGCGTATGATAGACAGAAAAAACAATTGTGAAGCAATTTTTGGCTTCACGATGGAATTTTAGCACAAGTTTTGATCGAATTTTATATAATTTTTGGATATTTATACCGGGTGGAAACAAAAAAATTGCCAAGAGGCGATGAACCGAGAGGAGCTAAAAATTTTGCTAGCGGGCACGACCGGGGGGCACCCTGTTTTTGCCAGGGGGCGTTTGACAATGCCAATGCCACCCCAATTTGGAGAGATCAAGCTTTTAATATACGTGTATAATGACTTCAACAGGAAAGTAATGTGGGAATTATAATGGTGCGTTTGCAACAGAGCTGGCGTAGCAAGCAGGGTTTCCTTAAATTGTGGCAGCTGTGTTTGAATTCTTTTTGTACATATGTCATTGTCTCAATAATTAAGGAATCCTGTGGTATAAAATTTTCGCTATTTTTATTTTTGGAAGTTTGCCATTTTTTGGGCTAGTTGCACAAACATGTAGGGCTGGAATCGTTTTTAAGACATCGATGTTGCTTATTAAGGTAAAAACAGTATTTCCTTAGTATGCATGCAGTAAGGCAAGTATCAGAAGCCTATAACATGAACAATGACTCTTGGAATTCTAATTATTTGATGCATGTGATTAGTAAATTTAGAAAAAATTTAATGGTATTTCGCATTGTAATTTAATATTGACTATATTCTAGAAATTATAAATAAGGCTTTTTCAGATTCATAATGTTGTCTATTCTTTTCACATACTAACCTTGGTTAGTTGAATGCTAGGTCTATCGTAGGTGTGCATTAAGCATTATAAAAATATTTGTTGCTGCTCTATATGGTGACTCATTGTGAAAAGAAAAATGTTGGATCCACTGTGCTTGGAAATGTAATGTTTTGTACCGTACAATATTTATTTAATGGGGTTAGCCGTAGTTACTTTGTGCTCATTTTATGGGATGTTGACTTCTAATACGGCAGTGCCTTCAAAAAATGAGTGTGTTGTTTCGGATAACCCCTATTTTAACGAATCTTTAAGAAAATGACCAAAGCGTTATTTGTGAAAAATTAATTAACACTTCTTAAACAGGTTGTTCAAAAACGAAACTCAGTCATTTCTGGCAAAAGCCGTGGCGTCTTTTTATTTTACAAATTGTTATTATTATTATCAGTAATTATTATTTGCGTAAATAGCATATATACATGTAGCTTTAAAGCTTGGGCCATTGTTTGGTTGCAGTTTCTGTTTCTATTTATAATCTGCTATCCGCAACTGCATTACGCAAGAAAACCTACAGCACTGTTTGTAGTATTTTGTGTTAATTTCAGGGATTATCTTGTAACAGGCGGTTTTTGTAGCGCACTAAATCGCTTCAGGCCGAATAATATTGTTTATATACCAGGTTAAAGTTAATCGAACTACTAATAGTTTGAGCGGGTTTGGTCATTGGTATCAACCTTCACTGAGCACGGTCTCGACGCTCCCTCTCCCCGTGAGGAACAGAAATACTATATTTTGCAACAAAAGATAACATTTTGATATTTATTCCATTTGGCTGTATGCATACGAAGAGTTCGTGATGATTTCTTGATAAGTTTGGGGCACGTTTCTAAATCATCATGTAAACGCATTCGGCATGATGCGATCTATTTTGACCCTGCTTACTTCTTTTTGGGGAGGATAGGGTAATGATATCAGGGATAAAAATTCGACTTATGGTTTGAGATAGCCCCTTTAAACTGTTTTTGCCTCGACCCCTCTCCAGGGTTTGAAAGGAGTATAACCGTTCCCCGCGAGGAATCAGAACAAAATTTATACACGATGCCCGATGCCATGTATTTCACTCCCACAGCTGGGGAAATGAAAATGTCGAAATGGATCGCGGCATGCCAGACGGATCTACATGACGATTGCTAAAAGATTCGCACTATTTTTCGATAAATCACTGTGAACTAATGGTTGTACACACAAGGCTTTTCAAAATCGAATGTGGGCAAATAGGTGGGTATTTTACCGATTTTGGAGCAAATTACAAAAATTCACCGTACCAATTTTTTAGCTAATGTTTACCTAATTTAATAAAATTTCTATAGTTGGAATAGTATTTTTGTAAAAAAATAATTTATGATTATGTGTGTGATATATAAAATATTTGCCCCCGCCAATTGACCTCGCGCCCGCCCTTCCCCCCCCCCCGCCGACTCGGGGTCAGACTTGATCTCGAGAGCCCTATATTGCTATAGGCCTATCGGAACTGTACGAGTAAAATATTTTGTCTGGGGAAAAGTCACGTTAAGTCAAGTCAACCTACAGAATAATGACTTAATTAAAATATGACCACCCAGGGGGACCCTTTGCGACCCCTGTAACAGGTTTCAGGTAGTTCTTTTTGCATAAACACATATTCGAAAAATTCAGGGTTTTTACGTCGGAAGGGGTCTAGACATTGTACATTCGAAAACGTTTCATTTTGGCTTGAAAAAGGCATGTTTTAAAAGTACATGGTTTCGTGAAATGACCCTTAAACTTAATTAATACAAAAAATTATCTGTCCATCCGATAAGTTGTGGACGTTATTGTAATAAATCTACATTTTAGTGCAGTAGTACGCAAATAAATAATTATTGCATTACGTATTGATTAATGCCAGCAGTGAATAATGATTGTGTTTGGTTGACACTCCTTTATCTCCGTGAGCCTAGTAAATTTTTCAACAAAGCTCAGGAAATTGCTGATGGGAAATTAAAATAGCTAATCTAGATTACCCTAGTGAATACAATCTGAAAACATTGTTTTATCTCATACAGAACTAGTGCCAAGAATAGTGTTGGACTTGTGGTTTAGTTCGTTTCCAGGGGCCACGAACCGGCGACGCATGTTTGTTGCTGGGGTAAATTGATAATACCGGGGCGCCCCAACACCACATTCTCCTCTTCTCAAATTTATAGACCTGAGTGTAGTATGACTCTTTCATTGAAATATTAAGTGGTCGAAACTTGTGCTAAACTTTATGGACTTTAGACTTTGCAAACCACTACAATATTGACAATAATAGCTACATTCCAGATGTTGCGTACAGTGGTTTATGCGGATTGCCCATTATAAGCTCATGCATTAGTCTTTCATAGAAATACCCCACGGTAAATTATGCATTTATCGACTATCCTGCATTATGGTACATTATGCGTATATCGACTATCCTGTAGCGGTGATTCTCTCTGACTATTATTTTACGCTGCTGTTAGCATGTGTGCTTACATACAGTCTTTGATATTACTTTCGTTTGCGTTTATCCAAAGTTAGCAATGTGTTAATTCCATAGAATTGTTATTTTTTAATTTGAATAACCATTTTGTAGTAATCGAGTATTATGCATGCAACGCGGTCGGCGAAATCCTAACTACCGTAAAACTTTTTCTTTAATAAATTTATTTGAAAAAACACAAAAAGCTACATAGGCGATTCTAGAACTAATAAAAATAGCTCTACATTAACTGCCACAGTAGATTTAGAAACGAATCAGAATCCCCTTGGATCGACAGCATCACACATTTAGCTCTTACTAGCCAAAAGGAGTAAAAGGTTCAGCCGTGGTATTAAGGGTAATCCTTCTTTGCTATAGAGTTGTCATGGATTTAATTAAAATATTGCATATTTCCTGGTATTTTTTTGCATTAAAGGCACAGGAGGTATTGGAAATGCACTACGTTCACACATACGCATTGTCAATAATTTTTGGGAAAAGCTTTTTACACGGATTTTTCTAAATCTTAATTACAAAATGCACAAATGACTGTAATGTAATCACCTTGTACGTATGTATGACGTACATAGTAGAATTAACAAATTGAGCTTTCACCACTGACTTACCGCCTCTACTGTTTATTCTAGGACCAATACTTGTCGATACTGTTAATCTGTCAAGCAAAGCAGGTCGTGCTACCGAAAAGGATGTTCGCATTGTGCAAGCACTGGAAGGCCACTTATCGGCCCCAGGTACAAACTACCGCAGCGACGTTTATAAACAAATTACAGACGCGAAATCAAACGTCGATGGTAAGAGTGTACTGATGCTTCAGTACTCGCCAGAAATGAGTGGTGTTCGTTCGATGTTCGCTCGAAGGTCATTCGATGTTCATTCGATAATTTATTCTAAATTTTGTTCGAGACGTCGAGACGTATTCGAAATTTTGGCTCGTTTCATTAGATTTGTTCGAGTGTTGTTCGAGAGCAAACAAATTTTGTTCGATTTCTGATCGATGCTCGTCCGTTCGAAAGGTGACGCTCATTTCTGATCAGTACTGTATAACGAAAAGTAATCGTCAAAAGCTGATCTAGGGTTAGCTTCCAAAACTACTGTTGCTGTTTTTTACGTTGTGATGTTTCAATTTAAGTATGTTTAAATGTCGCCATATGCCCACCCATTGACCGTAGTCAGAAAATTCAAAGGCCTTTTTGAATCCTTCAAGGGAACTAGCCATCTTTACACATACATTAACATCGTTATCGTAAATGCTGGTTGACTGTGTCGCGGGAAATCGTTGAATTCAGCAAACATCCTGGATAACCCAATAATTTTAACAAAGTCTACCAAATCCTGCAAAATTGTTTAGAAAAATTCGGAAATTTGTTGGGTCATTTTGACGCTGACGTATAATTTATCATTGGCTAAATTATTGGAAGTTGTGATCGTAGGATTTTTCGGCGACGTAGATTTTATAAAATTTATCATTGGTTAAATTATTGGAAGAAGTGATCATGGGATTTTTCGGCGACGTAGATTCTGTAAAAATTTCTAAATTTTCCCCAGTGTAAAGCTAATATATACAGGATATGCGTAACTTTACATAATTGCGTTCATCTGCAGTGTACTTACATTGAATGTTTATCATAATGGCCTTCCAAAAGGGCAGGTACAATTTGACTTGTTTAATAACCAGGAAATTTGTTTAAAAATCCTGGCAAATCCTTGAATTTCACAGCTAGTAATCCACGGACCTTTTAGTTATTCGTAGTAATAAATCGAACGTTGCCTAAAATGGATAGCAATTCTTTTAAGACCTGTTATTTTAATGGTTATCTTTATTTGCTGTTCCGTAGTATTTTCCGATCATTATGGCTGCTTGGCCTCTCCGCATAGCCAAAATTTTACCTGGGGGCATTGAGCTGGGATGGTGAAAATAGCTGGAGTAAAACCGTATCCCTCACGTCAAACCGGTGCGTTTATAATTGCACTTTTTCGTGTTTTTCATGTATTTACAACATGTTTATCGTTGTTTATTCAAGTGGTAAAAATACTTATTTCTGCAGGCCGCCCTTCATTTTGATTTTATCATAAGTAGTCAAAATATATAAGTGTATTGAGTTTTGTTATAACTGTTTTGTCGGGATGCTCGTTTTTGTGTCACCTCAAAATACATGCGGAGTTGACCCGGGAGGCCTTTCCTGTGTGGAGAGGCTAGTTATATTTGGACACGCAGCAGGTCCAACCTCGTCCACTACTAAACGTTGAACCGATAGTGTTCAATCTACAGTAGTAATCTCACACTACTGAACATGTGCAACATGGGTTTTGGTTTATAACGTAATAAGTTAGTGCAATATCGGTTGCTGGTTTATCCATTATCCACTTTGAAGCTGAGTATTATTGATATATTAAGCTGATTTGTAAAACATTGTTTATATACAAAGTAATTTATTGAGCAACGATATTAAGAATTAGATTTCAGTCGAATGAAGTTTTGCATATTCCATGCGTCGCTATGAATCAAAAGCGATTCAATTGTGTAGTGGATCAAACAAACGTTTTCCACAAATTTCGCACCAAGATACACATATGTGATATATACACAAAGTTGATGTGAATAGGATTTATATGAAGAGGAAGTAAATTATTGTTTTGTGTTTGAATACGTAATCACGTAAAGTACGCGCCACGGATGGTTTTCGCGCGAGCAATATTTTTGTTTCGAGCAGCGAGCGAGCATAATGTATGTAATTTCTGACGGGTAATAACTGGTATGGAGCTCCAAACAATGAAGAGATAACGATTAAGTGCTTTTGGACTCCTATTTTGTTCAAATTGGTAGTATTTTTCGAGAATGATTTTGATTTTCTAGCATTCTATGTGTGATGTCATTTTATTGCTGTACGAAATCAGATGGATGTCACCTTAAGTCCACGTTAAAAGCATTCTCAATATACTAAATGCTTAACCTTTGGTATTAGTCTAAGCTTCATATTTTATATCAGGCTGAAACTAAGCCTAAGCTCTCCCGAACCACTCATTAGGCTGTTTTTTCTAACCACACAAGCCTCAAAAGGTTTTGCAAATTCTCGGTCAAAAGTGTTATGCATATATTATAATCTTAAGTTATATGCGTATACTATTTCAAGGATTATCCACCAAAGATGTGCTTCGTAAAGACATGAAGATCGTTCAAAGTGGAATTCTCACTGTTGGCTTTTCATCGGTGCCGTTGTCGGTAGAAGTAAGCAAGTCGAAGTAACATTTTACTATATATAACGTAAAGACAGCGATGACTTTTGGGACTGAAGAATTCTAAGTGAAAATGACGGAAATTTTATTGTGACTTAGAATCAGGAAAATATCTCACGAAAAACTTCCTGTATGTGCTCGAAAATGTAGGGATAGTTTTGGTATTTTGACGGCTTATACATCTATTAATCAATATTATGGAGCCGGGAGCGCAATGACAGATAATTGGTCGTACCTTAGTAATAAATGAATAAATTTAATTTAATGTAGCTTTCACATATTGATAAAAGATAGTGATTGCGACTATTGGAGAAAATACAGGAATCTATCCGAATGTTTGTCATTAAAAATGTTGTGACATAAAATGATGTTGGCTGAGAAGCTTGGGTGGATGCTTACATTTACGCGTTTTTATTCATCATCATTTTGGAAAGTGATTTGAATCTGTTTTAAGTTGACCAAATAATTTGGTCTGGGTAAGTTCTTGTCAGTTCGACGAAGATTGTTCGTAGAATTACATCTCGCCAGTTGAAATCCACATCGTCCAACGAATGAATCAAAACTAATGAGAAGAGGTTAATCCATGGTTCTAAACCATACGGTGCACAGTTTATACGTCTTCATCATTCCGTAACCACATAGAATCCACAGGTTTCGAGCCCATAATTGTGCAGATTGGGAATCTTATTTATCCTAGTTTCGCTTAACCAAAGAGACAAAGGTGATCCATTGCCTTCACCTACGAGGTCAGCTACATTTAATGTGTTTATGAGACACGCAATGACTAATCTATGTACCACTGCCCAGTCATATGGCACAAAGCTTTGTTGTTCTGAATAAAATGTTGCTGCTGCTGGCTATGTCGCTATGACTGAAGCATTGGCTGTTATTAAATTTCGACGTAATTTCTAACACCATGTTCGCATAATTTTTGAAAATAATTGGTAAGGCTTGACCTCTGGTATAAAAATTGAAGAAAACACACAATAGTTAAATTATACTGTTTTATGTGCGACTAAAGTTAAGGTGCTCCACTGATCAAGCTGTTTTGAAATACCAGTTGTACAATCCATGTCCGTGGTTTAAACACCAAATAAGAACTATGAAAATAAAAAAACCGATAGCTCAGACTTAGCAATTTGAAATCAGTTATTGGCAGTACGGTACCGTTGCCTAGCTTTGATTTATGATTCATTTCTATTTGGAAACAAATTAATTTAATGCAGCGTTTCTATAATAGCTTATCAGTCATTATTCACAACGTTTGAAACTTTTTAATTCTTGTCTGACAAAATTTTGTTCGCGAATGTTTGCTAACCGAAAAGAACTCATTTCGACTGGATAGGAATTGTTCAACAATTCAAACTTTAAAAAACGGGTGCTCAATGGATTCATCCTAAGTTTAGTTGTGCATTACTGGGCTCTCCATTCGCTGAACATTTTGCCAGGGCATTGAACGGGGGCGCCCGACATTGACAGGGGGCATTTTGCCAAGAGAAAAACGGTTCAAAATTGTGTCAGAAACACTGCCAAAACGTTTTGATGGAGAGAAAAAGCCATTTTGAAGCTAATTTTGAAAAATTTACGAAATTTTTGGCTTCAGGGAGAAATTTTAGTACAAATTTTTATCACATTTTATGTACATACTTTGGACAGATTGGAAACAAAAAATGTGGCAAGAGGCGGTGAACCGGGGAACCCAAAAGTTTGCCAGATGGCGTGAACCGGGGGCACCTGTTTTGAACCAGGCGGAACCAAAAAATGTCAGCCCCAACCCTTTAATTTGGAGAGCCCAGAATTAGTTATTGGTTTAAATTCTGAGATAGCCTGAGTCAATCGTAATGTCAGGCAGTGCTTAATGATTAGTGGGCGTTGGTAGTGTCGTAATATCTATAATTATATTGTTTTCAATATATTATTAATATAGGATTTTGTTGCGTCTGATGCTGACGTCGGTGAAAATCTAACAAGTTTTTGCTCAAAATTCGAGTTTGAAGTGCTCATTATAATGGGATTTAAAGTCTTAAACGATGGTGCGTTTAAACGGTCGCTTGGTATATTTTCGCAAAATTCCGTGTTTAGAGATCAGGTTAGTAAATAACAATTATAGTTTATTATATATACATCTGTCGTAAAGAAAACACTGCAAGACCAACAATGTTGATTTTGTTGTAAAATCGAGATCTTTGCGTCTCTTATTCTAATTAATGCTATGCTACTTAAAACTTTTGCTTGTCTTTTAATGCTTCAGATTGACTAAACTTATGAAGAAAAATAAAACGTCCAGTTAACTCTGTAGTTTATGCAGAGGCCCCGCCACGTTTCTCGCCAAAAATAACATTTTTCTCATCATTCGAACAAACATCGAAGATATTAATTCATTGCAGATGGTCAGAGCAAAAAATATTTCCAGTTTAACTTAAACTATGTCTGTATTTCAGCGAATAACTTTGGTTTTTTGTTGTTCGCACATAATGTAACGTTTATGTGCCATTACAGGTTTTATTTTACCGGTTTTCGAAAACGAGTTTTAACGTTTGTCATAATTTGTTCTATATTATTATTCGTGTTAAGTTTGTTTTCGCGATTTTCGGATTTTCTTCCAGACTATTCGTGTTTTGTTCTTTCGAAATTGAGTACTCACGTTTGGCGCGGTTGCATTATATTATATAGTGTAAATATGTAATATTTTTATGTTGCAAAACCTTTTTTGGAAACAGTCGCCTAGTAGCTATGATTTTGATGTATTTTTATTAATGTATCATATGTTCTGACAAAACTTACGAATTAGTTATTAATTGGATCCTCATTAGTAGTAGAAAATGAAGCAGAAACTGTTACTTCTGGACGCACGTGGACGAACGCCATAATTTCGTTTGGACTAGGCCGCACGAACTGCGTCCGTCTTTTGCGCATTTATTTTTCGCCGCGGCTGTATCTAATTATATATCGTTGTGTAACGGGACCGTAATTAGCCAGATCCAGAACTGGAAATTTTAGTGGAAATCTTAACCTGGTCTTGTTGAACTCTGAGTGTTAACGCGTAATTCTTACTTTTTATGTGGTGAAATCTAGAACTACAGACGCACTTTCGTTATTGTTGGATTGGTTAGCATTATCTGTATTTTCTTATAAACCTTTTGTTACAACATGGCTGTTGAGAAGCTAAAATAGCTACTATATGGTGCCTTAGCGTAAACGGAAACAAATTTCGTTTTATCTTTTACAAACAGCATCAAGAATAGTTTGACAGTTGTAATTAATTTTGCAAATCGGTTTTGATTCGCACATTAAAAATAATATAAATTTCAGCGTATCGATGCCGAAAATATCCGAAATTCCAGTTTCTTTCTTGTATACATTTATATTAGTTTGCAACCGTTTATTTGTGTTTGCAATTATTGCAGGTAACTGAAGTGCTGCTAAACGACTCTAAACTGCAGCTCGATTTGGAATTTTGCTTGAATACAACAAATTGCTCATATTTGGTGCTGTTTAATCAAAATAATCAAAAAATATCGCGTAAACAGGTACTATTCTCAGCATATACTCATGAACTGCCGTAGTATTTGGTATATGATTAAATTTTCATGTTGGAGAACACCGTTGAACATGACAGAATGCTTAAGTGTTGGTTGAGCTCTGAAACTGGAGAACATTAAGTGATTAATTTAGTGTTTAATAAGCACTTGGTACTTTATTCATTAGTTGTATTTGTACCTGCCGTTCCATCTTTTTTTAACGATGATACAAAACGCTTTTTTGGGCTGTATTAATTTACTATATTGGCGACCTATTTTGGTCCAAATTTTTTATATTGGTTGTTATACTTCGTCGCTAACGGGGAGCTTTGTAATAAATTTAGCATAGCTGTCAGTTCCTGTAGTATTGTGCGATTTTTAGCATTATAAGACCTTTGATGTATTCAATGATTTCTCCAAACTACAAATATTGTACTGTAGAGCACATAGGGATCATCGAACAGCTCCAACAAAAATATTTGAACGAACGTAGAATAAGAGTGTCGAACGAACAGCGGTCATTTCAGAGGCAAAATTAATTAACATGGCAAGTATGGACATATAATAAGGAAAATTTAGGCGCTTTTTACGCCATATCGAAATTTTGGAAAAGAATTGAAAAATTTGAACATTTCCTAACTCAACAGAGAATAGTAAGTTAATTTTTGCAGCACAGGAAAGTATTTGGGTGATTTTGCATAACGAACTGGGAGGATACGAAAATTAACCCTTGGTGCATAACCTGGATGGTAGCTAGAGAGGGGGTGAAGTTTTGAAATATCAGGAGTTTTCAAGCCTTATGCGCGACTAAACTTAATTGACCCCGCTAACCGTCCTGCTTTACGATTCCCAATGTGGAATCCACATCATTGTTACGGAACACATAGGATATTCGATCTGGTTCATTGCTAGCGCAGACGTAGAAATTTACATTCGGGTTATGACAGTTAAGTTACATTTCATAGCGTTAAAATAGGATTCATCTCTGTTAGCGAACAAATTTAATGTAACTGTGATGTCATAAACGGAACGTCCCTATTATTTATCAATTCGTGTGCGCGAACAAAACCCAGTTGAAACTCGACAAAATTCTGTTAGCGAACAAACTTAATATTCACAAACAAAAACTAGCATTTTCTGACCGACTAGAAAATGTTCGGCGACGAAGTTTTTTTACAAGCGGGGTCATTTTAAGTTTTGTTGCACATTATTTGCAGAAGCCAGTACTTGAAGAATGATGATATTGTTTGCTTACAATCAATGAAATTAAAGTCTTACAAATTGTATTTGGGTCATTTCACGAAACCATGTCATTTTAGTCGGGGGGGGGGCTACATCGGCACTTTTTGGCCCATACCACCAGTCTTTTGTAAGGAAATTTTATGTCGCTGTGAGATGTAGTAATAGCATATCCGACGATCATAACGAAGTATGGTGGACCTCTGTACCCCAAACATAGCAGAAGCCAGAGGCCCTCAACCCGGGTTGGTCAAATGAAGCCAAAAACACATGTCCTAATATAAACGTTCGCCGTATTGCTAGCACGTGATAGATATATGTGTTTTTCATTTCACTGTGATCCATTGGTATTTGCTAATTTTTCCGGAAAAACTTGGGAGTAAGCATCGACACTGAAGCTGACGTCAAGCTTCCGAAAATTTTTTTCGTGACATGTAGCCCCCCGACCAAGGTCAAATCTGACAGCTTTCAGACGCTGGTAAATAACGTAAAAGTGCACTAGCGCCAGAAATGCTATATAACGGTAATCGCAATCAGTACAGGTGTTATTGAAAAAAAAGAATATCAGCGTCTGTCCATGTGTTATTTCATTATGAGGTCGAAGGTCACAAGATGCCAAAAATGGGGTATGCAAAATGTAGCCCCCCCCCCCGACCTGACCAAACTTAAATTTAAAAAAGCCAAATTTAGCATACAGTCTTACAATAGGCCGGATATAAACATAGTAAAGTCCCACTAGAATCGACCCATCTATTAAAAATTTTTAACGAAAATGTAGCCCCCCGACCTGGCGTGTAGCCCCCCCGACCGCATGTATAATGAAAGTAATCGAAGGTCGCAAGAATCATATTAGTATATAAGTTCATCATCATTGCACTATGATATGGTGCCGTGCTGTTAACTGGGCAGCTAGGAAGCCCTTCTGCCTGCCCGCACATCTATTACACGCATTGTCCTTGGTATCATCACTTAAATGTAAACTGGTCATCAGGGAGTAACCGGAATTCCGGTTCCGGCGAAAATCGTGTTCCGGTTGCGGTTCCGGCAAAGGGCAAAAACCATACCGGAACCGGAATTCCGGTTTAAAAATTTTTTTGAAATTGTTTTTTGCTTCATCCTGCAATCCAAACATATGTAATATATATTATACAATGATCAAGCTCCAATAATGCCAAGCAAAAGAAAAGATTAACTAACCAATTTGCCGTGTGAAACGTAACTAGTGCACATAATTTGAGCAGGAATTTTTCATAATAACCTGCAGGAGTTTGTTAAATCAAAGCCAGGTCGATGCTTGTAGCAGCTATTTTACACATCCAGAAGTCTGTGGGATACGTTTGAATTAAACCGGTCAACTCGATAACAGAGCATGGCTTACGCAGAAGTACCTAGGGTATGCTTGGCTAACATAAATTACGTCAAGCAGCCGCCAGTGCGCTTGTTAACTTGGTAAATCAGTCTAAATTGAAGTAAACTAACGTTATTTGCAACGCAGCTAGAAACTGCGTTCTTGGCAATGAACTGTTTTTATTGAAACTGTGCGAGCAGCATCACAGTGTGTCTCATTTATAGCATTCTGATTAGAAAGTTATCATCATTGTAATGTAACTGACAAGCACTGTTTGCCAACGCTAGCCTAAACAGTGCCTCTGACCACTGATCAGAAAATTACCATCTATCTATTATTTCCTCTTACAATCATATAAACCAATAATTTCAACCTTCATACAGAAGAACATGTAAAAAAGTATGTGTAGTAAAGGGAGGCGACTGGAGACAGAGCGAAGGTGTGTATTCTACGCTCCAAGCCTTGTAAGCACATTCGATTTGACGCAGTATACGCAATGGTGTATAGTGGAAGACATTTTTTGCTCTGCCAAAAATCGACATATTTGATCGATAAATAAACATCATTAGCTTCCTCAGTCACTTTAAAGTTTCAGAAAGGCAATAATACCATCGCAATACATTAAGTTTAATGTAAAAGTTATTTTTAATGCATTTTAGATCCACTATACCTTTATTTCTTCCATAATCTGTTTTTCTATATATAAATTTCGAAGACCAGGTTCCGGATCCGGTTTAAATGGACGGTTCCGGTTGCTGGTTCCGGTTTCGGTAAATTTCGGTTCCGGTTATTCCCTGCTGGTCATAGATCAATTGTATTTGTTTTACACCAGCTTACATCTAGAATGTATAGAAGTAGCTAAAGTTTGGCGCGTTGCATGTTGTAGGAAGCTGTAGCCCCCCCCCCCCCCCGACCTGAGGTGTAGCCCCCCCCCGACTCAACATATCGGGGTGCCATTTTTTACAAGGCCTAAGAATCTGCCTGAAATTTTTTCTCAGACGTCCCCCGCTCATGGTTGGTTTCTGAGCATAAAATGGTATCTGTAGGTGCTGTCTCCGTTGCGCTAGAAAAACTTCTGCGACAGGCTTGTTCTAAATTGGTCGATTTTAACCCCAATAATGCCCAAGCAGCATCAATTTTAGGTCGCAAGTGCTCCAAATGGCTTGACTAGGACCATTTTGGATGGACTTGCATAAAAACAGACCATGGTTCGCGTGTCACTCCGTCAACACTACAGAATAATGACTTATTTCGGATTAAAATTTGACCCCCAGGGGGCCCTTCCCAACCCCTGTAGCAGGTTTCAGGTAGCTCGTTTTGCATAGAGACCTCGATATTCGAAAAATTCAGGGTTTTTTTACATCGGAAGGGGTCTAGACACTGTACATTCGAAAACGTTTCATTTTGGCTTCAAAAAGTGGTGGTTCAAAAGTACATGGTTTCGTGAAATGACCCATTTACATATTCTTGGAACCGCTTTTTAATATTAGCGATTACCAAGCTTGTGGACTCTACCGCACATATTAGACTGGATTTATTAAATTATATTTAGCATCAATATCATAGTTTTACAACTGCATTGATGTCAAAGTTTCTTCGGGAAGGTGGCTAAATTAGCTATGCGTTTTTCAACGGTTGGGATGATTTAAATGTAAACAAAAATGATTAAATAAGAACAATAACTGTGTCATTCCTTTTGTATGAAAAAATACCATGAGCTCTTGCTGATAGAAAGCTTACGTTGATTGTTGTTCTGTTGTATGCTTTACCGGTCATCACTAAAGACATAGCTTTTTTAGATCTTACCGTTAATTGAAGAATTTCTGAAAGGCGGTGCTACCCCGCCTTCACTGGAGTCTCCGAGGGCGCTGGTAACACAAGACGACAAAACATATTCATCGGGTCCAGTGCAACAACCAGTTGTTGCGGAAGAGCAGAGTAAAACTGGCTGTGGAGGCGGTACCGGTTCGCGCAGATTTTTGGGTGTGTTTATATAGCTCTGGTTGTGTACATAACTGTTGTTATAGCAGTTGATATGTTTTATTAATGTGAAAATAATGATAAAACTATGACAACCATAAAATGACAATTTATTAACTAAATAATGAAAGCTACACCAGCTGCTACAATTCTTTGTCTCGTTACATTTATCATAAATTATTGTGAGTTTTCTATTGTGCCGTTTCAACTGCCAAGAACGTTTTGACATGTATTAGTGAATTAAAACTTGAAATAATGATTGTCGATGTTGAAGCATTATTTTTGCAACTAATTGTAATCTGTGTACTGTTAATATTGCAAGTATGGAAGAAGCAGCAGTAACGAAGATAGTATATAACCCTAGATATACTTACGAACGTTTTCTGTATCGTTGGTTCTCAACAGAGATGCGTCCAGGATATTGGCGGTCCTCCTTCCCACCCAGGTTATGCCCTTGTGTAAATTGTGGTTCCTCCGGTCAAACTCCACCGCACCCTATTTTGAGATGACATTTAAAGCAAAATGGTTACTATTTTTATTTCGACTAATAATGTTGAAACCGTAAGTAAAATGACAAAGCCTCTAGAATTAAAAATGGGTCGCCAAACCCAAATGCAACAGTTTGAAGCTCAACAGTAACAACATTTTCCAAAGCTTGGATCACATTTCGATAATGATTAAAATTTGAAAGCATTTTTACTTGTTTTGTGAGTTTGAACGTATGAAAACTTGCTAAATTTTTCTAGCACATTGCTTTAGTCAATCAAAACAAACGAATAAAACATGAAAAATTTTGAAACAGAATTGTTTGCCATATTTTTCCATTACAAATTACATTCAAATTTTAATCAACATTTCACCTCAAATTTTTAGCAAAAAATTTGACGTGTGAACGCAGCTTAAAGACTGAAAATATTAAATAACGCGTTTGGGTTTTATGTATAGTAACGTAACATTATTATAGTAAGAATATATGGAAATATTTTGATTTGTACACAGGATCCATGCTGAGGAGATCATTATTATAGCTAATGTATAACTAGAGTACTCGTCAAAAATGACTGCTGTCCGTTCGATAAATTCAAAATTTTGTTCGATTTCTGTTCGATGTTCGTTCGATAGGTGACACTCATTTCTGGCGAATACTGTACGTATAGTATTCGTTACAATTGACCGCTGTTCGGTCGAAATAATATTTTAATTTGCAATTTATTAGTTGTTTTTGTTCGCTTGCTCGTAAGGTGTCAGTCACTGTATTGTGGCGAATGCGGTAAAGAAATTTTAAAACTGGTTACTATCATGGATTTGGATCTAGTAGGGATAAGGGTGGTATGATTGCTCAGATAACCCATACAATATAATAACTGTGCTATGGTTAATATTGAGACCTACTATTCAGCAAATTTAAGGAGAGTGATCTGCCGACATTTTCCTCGCATTAATGAGTGTCAAAGCGGAACAACTACTGTTGTGAAACTTTAATTCGTTTTGTCACGTTTAATGTCATGTAGTTAGGTTATGCATACGCGATGAAACTTAGTAGATCTTAATGGTTGAAGGTCAACCAACCATTATATCTCGTATATATACGGTAACATTACTTTTATAAGTACGTTAAGCGAAGCCTGATTTTAAATAAATGTAAGCTCTAATGTCGCACATTGGGCCTTCTAGCCAGGAACATTGCGAAATATGTTAATTTTATGGAAATTGGTAGGTTGTGGGTTTTCGTAGTTACTGCTGAGATAAGTATATTTGTGTGCCGTACTCGCCAAAAACAACTGTCGCTCGCAGCTCCTTCGAGGCTCAACCTCAGCTTGCTTGATAGCAGTTTGTTCAAAGTTGAAATCTATATCAATGGCTTTGTCGCAACCTTTTCGTTCGAAAGATGGTGGTTGTTTTTGGTGTGTACTGCAATTTTGCCCTGTGTTGAACTGCTTATGCAGATTTGGGCATATTAGTCGTCATCAAAAAAGTATATTGCAATGAAAAAACATCAAAATTATTTTGCGTTATCGAGGCCTGAAATGCTGTAAGAAGCAGATGACTAAATAACTATTATGGTCATAAGTTTCAAAACGACCGCAATGAATATTCTAGAATTCTCATATAGTTACTTGTTTTCGTCAATAAAATAAGGAAAAATAATGCATATCAATTTATCATAGCAGGACTGAATATTGGTGCTAGTGTTAGGAGTAGTCATTAGGTTAAATCTGTACAATAAACGGTTTAAAGGTACTTTTTGGGAGTAACAAATTTTTCTGAGACCCTACAACGTGGGCTCTATCAATAAGGGTTGTTATTAAAGGAACGATTTAAACCTTAGACAATACAAACTGATGTTACTTATATTTCTTTCAGTAACATTTATATTTTTCTAAGCATTCGAGCCTTTCCTATAACCGAGTTGGTTAAGTACGTAGTCAGTTACTTATGCAATGTAAATGCATTCATTATGCGCCGTATGTAGCTTTACTAACAACAATTGGGTTTGATATTATTTATCATTTAACTGGAATTGTGTACATTAATTGCTACTTGTTTGCTGTGCCTCTGTTACATCACAGACCTTCCATACGCCCTTCTCCTATTATAAATTATTGCCAAATTTATGTACGCATTAATTCACTTTTCCAACACTTGTTTCAAAATTAAAATCTATACGAGCGTTAAATTGCAAAATATTTTAGTATAAATTGCGAATTGTGCGCGAAAAATTAATAGCCTTTAAATTATTATCCGTGAACTTTTCACAAATTTCGTGCTATAATTCTTGCCGTAACTGTGTAATAATAGAGAGTTCTAGACCTCATGTTTCTGCATTCATACATTATTGTACAGTCGCCTCTAAAATAAGCGCAATCGGAAACGATCGAAATCGCAATCGATCAGAATTTCGATCAATTATTTTGCACTTATTTCTGGCCGTGACTGTATTTATAACCTCGAAACTAATTGTTCCTAATGTGGCTGAATACTAATCGTTTTGCAATAATTTTCATTTACAGTAGCTCCAAGAGTACATACATAATTTGCTGAACTTACAGACTGCTCTGGATTTGCGCGCAGTTTGTCAATTACTTACTCCGATCTTGATAGTCCACCAACAGCTCCAATGGATAGTAATGGCAAAACTCCCGATGGACAATATTATGCTGACTGTAGTGCTACCAGTTATAGCACAGAAAAGACGAAAACATATTCCGCGGAAAGTTGCTCGTATATTGACGATACTGATGCATTGGGTATCGGATCAGCTTGTAATTTACATCAGCATGATTTGACATCGGTAAACCCGCGTAGCAGTAACAGTGTGGGCGCTGATTCTGTATGCGTTGACTGCCGTAGCCACGACTTGACACCGCGCGTTGACGACGTCAACTGTAAAATTGGTGCCTGCATTCCGAATTGTTTTGACGGGAACAACGAACACGGATTACAAGAACCAACTTGGACTAAATCTAGTGGAGGCGCCAGTGGCGACGACGCGACTGCTTGCGAAAATTTTCCGACGCCAGTATCGCCTATTGTACTGGAAGATGATTACCACGACTGCATTAATTTAGCTCGTGGAGAAGACAGTGCTAACATAAATTTAGAAGGTAAGTTAATTTTCAATCAGCTAGCATGTGAATTGGATCTTGTGAAGTAATCGATCACCGCAATTACATAGTTACTAGTCTCTGGTAACGTGTAATTTTTGGTCGCGTTTGAAAGGCACAATATGTTTTCTGCGGTTTTTAGTCGTGTTTGTTGACGAATATTTTCTTCGAAATTAGGCTACCCGCTTAGTTGACACGCGTGCAAAGTTTTTTCAAGTGCCAGCATATTATTTGAAGAACGACGGATAACAACTACAGTTTATCACCCAACGGAGTAACCATTTTATCAATGACTATCATTCACTGTTAATTGTATGTCAATTAAAAATTATTATTTAATAACTTATTATAACTAACTAAGTATGTATAATATTATGTATATGTCTATTATAAACAATAATAATTTCCGCATGTGTATAGGACTGGTATTAATAACACAAATTATGTGCAACATCCGTCGGCGGAAAATATACCTAGTTAGGATCATGTGAAATACAAATTAGTGGCTATTGATTATATGACTTTAATGTATTGGGGTGATTAGTGATTATTTTATAATCTGTTGAAAATTTATTTATAGAGTATTGATATTGCTAAGCCATGTCTAAGTTTTGCGAAGTTCTTGCAATATAGTTGATGGATAGCAATATGCCGTTGCGGCTACTTCAAGGTATCGTGTCAAATAGTTTTTGAGAAAGTATGTACGTATTGTTCTTGGCAGGTCCTATGCTTTCCTATAGACCCCAAAATGATCATGAGCCAGAAATGCCAGCGTGAATTACCTTTATGTCAGATGGTGTGTTTGTTGTACAAAGCGACGCTTAAATAAAAAAACCAGCGCGAATGCCGGCCATCGGCTCGTTTCGCGCTGGCGATTTGTCCGAGTGGGCTGCACCGCATGAGTTGTTTAACCGTTATACAGTTTTGTATTTTTTAATTTCGGGTAGCGACTCCCTGCGTCCCCGGGGTACATTCCCGTGGAATATTTCCTTCGGTGCTCTCTGTGTGTTTTTAAGGCTTAATGAAGCAAAACTAAAAAGTTGGTCAAAATCCATGAAGCCGCTCCCAAAATATTGTCTATTTGTGTATTTTAGTCTTCGGGGCGACCCCCTGCGTAGCAGGTGGGCACCCCATTGAAAATGTGCTGCGATGCTTTTAATGTGTTCTTCAGCTTAAAAGATGCAAAACAACAAAGTTGGTCAAAATAAGATCGACTCGTTGAAAGGTTACTGTGGGAAACCTCTAAAATAGCTCTATTTTGGATTTCAAAGTGTTCCGTGGCTGCGCGGAGGTCGATGGGTAGCTAAAACTTTTGTTGCTGTGTGGGAACTGGTCTGGTTGCATTAAATCAAAATTAGCTCATCCTAGTTTAGGCTTTATAATATGTAATATTTATGAATGAAAATTCTATTTTGAAACGCCCTTTTATTACAAATCAATTTGGGTCGGTTCGAATTGTGAATGATCGTTTCTCTGTGATTTGTTGTGATTCTAGTGAAGTTTGTTCGACTGCATTAATGTCGATTTAAATTGGGGTCATTTTATTTGGCACTCCTAATCGAAGCTGCCTGAAATTTGAAACATCGTATTGGGGACTTCTCATAGTTCGGCATAATACTGTACATTACTATTACATACATACTATGTATTACATACTATTACAAAGTAAGACTATTTTGCCAGTAATAAAGTTGCGAGCGAACAGCAAACGATCAGCGAGCAAACAACGAACGAGCAACGAGCAGGCAGTTGTCACTTGTGGCGAGTATATATAGTAGATATATCTTATCGTTAAGCTGGAGGTTCAGTTCTGGCAAGGACTGAGCGTTTTCGATTAATAACCATATGCTGTATTGTAGGATTTAAATCTGACTATATGTGTTTGAGCATGCTTATTATAAGCACCAAATGATCAACGTTTTAGCGAAAGGTAATTAAATTTATTTACAATAAATTGTTAGATATATGGAAAAAAGAGTTATATATAGAATATATCTAACCATTTATTGCAAATAAATTTAATTACATTTCGGTAAAATTTTGGTTCGAGGTTATAATTATTGTTATTCGAAGCCCGCTGATGTATTTCCGGCTTGATGATTGTCTAATAGATAATGGCTGTTCTTAGTATATATATATGGCTTGCGAATTACCGGGTCAAACTTGTGTACGTTTGCGTCCACCAGAGATGACCGTGGCCTCTGGAACGAGGAATCATCGAGTGAGCAGCAGTCATTTCTGGCGGGTACTTTCGAATATTCTTTTAACAAGGTTGTGACGGGATAGCGTAGTCGGCGAAACATGCATGAAAGTGATTTGCTTACAGTGCAAGAAAGAGAAACCATTTCATATCAGTATGTACATACAGTGTTGCAATGTAATTGCGTTTAACAAGGTGCACGCTACTTTGATGTCATATTAAACGTGTGAATGTAATGAAATATTTCCATTTAAACGGAGCGAGCGAAGCGAGCATAATGTTCAAGTATAGCTTTGCTAGCGGCAAAAATTCTAGATTTTGGTCGGTCTGTGGAGATCTTAAGTCATCACGGGACGGATGGATGTTCACAATTTTTCACTTGATCGGAAATTTCAGTCTATTTTGCCCTTTCGTTAGACGCTAAATCGGAAGACGTGGTTTACAGAAAAGTCAAAGATTAGACTTCTGAAATTTGGCCGTCCGGGTATCTATTTTTCGCGACCTCTCTCGAGATAGAGGCTTCGCAGGGAAAATGGAGACCACGTTTCAAATTGAGCGCTACCACTTTATAGACACTTTTTGTCAGAGCTGCCGTTTTCGAACTATGAGTCAAAGTTTAAAAATACCCAAACAAAGTTAAAATTTCAAAACATTTTGCAAAGCAAATTTTTTGTTTACTTGGGGTGAACTATAATATTATAGGGTTATTTAACCAGTTAAACACTTTCATTTCAATGTTTCAACTCCATGTTGGCTGTGCTATTATGTCTGTGGAACGGTGCCGGCGCGAAATTTAGTAAATTTTGGCACCGAATATAGTCCAAATCGCCAATTTTCTACTATAGATGTATGTAGATCAATCGAACGTGTCTATAGGTATTCAGGGTGCCTAAATACGACAAGACCAGTTGTATTTGTATGGTATACATCAAAAAAGTTAAGTCTTGGGGCCCCGTTACATGAAAATTACTCTTCAAATTATGATTTTTCTTAAAATGTATGATATATAAATTTCAAAAGTTTTCGTCTTCTGTATTGAAATAAAGAGTTCTTCGGTTTTGATATATGTAGGACTAAAATAACTGCAGCGTTGCCATTGAAGTATTGCTAGTGTAATGCAACTATGGGACTTAACTGTGCTTAGATTCTTGAATTTGGAACAAAAATGGTCAATAAACGCAGAGTAGCTGCACCGTTTCCCTTCTCTTTGCGAGTTAGATAGACTTGGCCATAACACATAGAACAGTACGCGCACGGACTCATGCTACTCAGCCCATTACGCCGTCCGAACCCAAAGATGATCAAAAGTCACATTCAACTCAGAATAAACCACACCAATTTATTTATATCCAATTTTGGAGCAAATTAATATCAACATTTTTTCCAAATGCTTCTTTCGTAGTTCGCAAAACTTCCTGCATTCCAAAATAAGATGGGATGCAGTACCATCTGATGCGTGAAATTACGCACAGAATCTATCCCCAACAAGTCCCATAATAGATTTATGTATATATATGTAAAAGACAATACTCGGTTAGGAGTTTATAAGCTATGCCATTCCGCTTCTTAACCAGCATCCATAACTGTTTAGTCATGGCCCAATTACATACAAGTAGAAATATCCTTAGTTGCATGTAAGACTTACTGCATTCCCATCTTTACTCAACATTTTCTCAAAGGCGACACCTTAACCCAAGTGGGCACAGTCTTGAAGGCCAAGCCTACAGCCGGTTCCGGGCCTATAAAGGCCATGGAAGCAGCGGTTTTTTGGCTAGATCGTCCGCAATTTCGTTCCACATGAACCCACTATGTCCTGGTATACAGAAGAGGATAACAAAATTTGACTCCTCAAGTTGCTGCAACTCCTTTTTGCAACACTTTGCAGATATCATTCGATCCAAGTTACTATCTAGGGCTTTGATAGCCGCTTGGATATCACTATAAATGTTAATAGTTTTCATCTTTACAACCCTTCCTCTTAGATAAAGAGACGCACTTTTCAATCGCGTATATTTCTACTTGATAAACCGTATTTTTTCTTGAAAAAGTTCTTTCCAAGTGGTATAACTATATTGCTATGTCCAGGAATGAAAGCGTCAGTCGATATTGTCTTCATCGTGCATTATCTTAGAGCCATCAGTGAAGCAGTTTACGTCCATAGAATTCAAATAGACAACGTTGCGTGCCTCAATTCGGTCAGTGATTAAACTGTCCCAGTTCTTATCAGAAAAAGTCTTAGAACATTGACCAAGAGGCATGTTTGCCGCTGTTACAAGGTCTGCGGCTAGTTTTTCAGTTACTGTATGTCCTTTTACATTCCAGGACTTCCAAGAATCAATACTTTTGAGTTTGCAGTAGAACAATACCACTGCCTGCAAACATCTTTTCTCTATCGTTAATAGCCCAAGACAGTTTCCATACCCGCCATTGGAGTGCTCCTTAAGCATCCCGTGATGATCAGGGAGAGCTAATCTCTAAAAACGTATTAGTTTCCCCGAACAGCCCCGATGATAGTTCTATGCCACCAGACTAAAACCCCATTCATCACGTTACTCAGAACTATCATTTCATACAGATACATGAGGTATTTAGGTCTCGCGACCCAATTACGCCTTGCAAAAGCTCTACATACCATTAAATTCCGTATAGCCTTGCTGCATGCCCTTTCCAAATGTTTACCCCACGTTAAATTATTATTTATGATCACACCTAGGTACTGTCCTCACAACTATAAACCAGTGTAACTTTATCCAACGCAATTAAAAAAGGCCTCAGACTTACACTTTCGAGTAAAGTTTATTACAACAGTAATATTTGGCTGTAATTTTAATCCATTGGATTTGCACTAGGCGCTAGCGCATTTAATTACAGTGCCAATTATCCAGCCAGTTATCCCAACTTGCAATGATTGCAATATCTTCCGAATAGGTTGAACCATAATCCCTTCTTTTTGAAGCTTAATTAGCAGTTAATTTACAAAAAAGCCACATGAGAGTTGGTAGCACTCCACCCTGAGGAAAACCCATATTGACTTTTATGTTAACTGTGGAACCAAGCAGAGATGCAGCTTGCATCCTCGATTTAACCAAATTCTTAATAAAGAGACAAATCGGTGAAGGCACATAACTTTTGAGTGCTTTGCTTATAACTTTAAAAGGTGATTTGTTGAATGAACCGCCTATATCCAAAAAGACTCCCTGGATCGACCTAGACATGCTAAAGCCATGCTCTACGTGGCTTACAAAATTTTGCAGGACCGTTATCGTAGTTTTGCCAGCAATATAAGCATGCTGATTAGCACTAAGCTGACTCTGGTAGTAATTTCACCTATTGAAATCTATCAAGTCTTCCCATGTTTTTAGCATAAACGAGGATAGGCTTATTGGCCGATAAGCTTTCGGGTCGAGATAACTATCCTTCCACGGCTTAGCAATGAAGAACGTTTTAGCAACCCCCCACAACGCCGGAATGTAGCCAATCATACGGCAATTTTTGTACAGTTTCAATAAAAAGTCTATAATGTCAACACCCATTTGGAGATATACTGGGTAGATTGCATCAATTCCAGGTGCCTTGTATGCCCCAAAGGAGGCAATGGCCCACTGCAGTCTGCTCTCTGTGACTGTAATATTAGCCAATTACCGAGTTTCAGTATTTTTCTCTTACTGGTGCCTCTGTATGTAAGGTCAATATTCTTATCACAACCAGAAAAAAGTTCATTCAACAGCAGCCAGAGCACTTCAGCCGGTTCACCGGCCCTATTGCCATTGCTGTCAATCAGTGCACTCATATCCCTCATCCCTCTACTCTTAAAAACTTTATGCATTCTTGACATAACATTAGTCTGTTCTGTGTGACTGTAATATTAGCCAATTACCGAGTTTCAGTATTTTTTCTCTTACTGGTGAGTCTGTAGGTGAGGTCAATATTCTTATCACAACCAGAAAAATGTTCATTCAGCAGCAGCCAGAGCACTTCACCTGGTGCATCGACCCTATTGCCATTGCTGTCAACCAATGCACTCATATCCCTCATCCCTCCACTCTTAAAAACTTTATGCATTCTTGACATAACATTAGTGCTCACAACATTGCCACAAAAATTACGCCATGATTTCCGCTTTGCCATCCGTAAAGCATATTTATACTCACGTTGCACCATCCTATGTCTGTCCCAATCACGAGTTGTATAAAACTTAATAGCGCGTCGATATAGTCGCCGACTTCTGACTCTGAGAGATTCAAGATCCATAGCCCAACATTTTGGCTTACGCTCTGGCGCCACATATTTATTAACAGTTTTGGGCATAGATCATCCATAATAGCCGTTTCTAACTTAACAGCATCTAGATCAAGATCCACTTTTGTGGAACCAATTTCACCAAACTCACACATTCGTGTTCTAGATTGCCCAGGAACATACCATTTCTAACTTTCCTCGGATCAATCATCCAAGTACTTGTGCTGGAGATCTGCCCATATCCAAAACAAAACATATCTGTGGTCAGAGAAAGAATGTTCCAACGATACATGCCAATCTTGCAAGTCAATTTTCTCCATAGTGGGGTTTAAGTCAAGAACTTTACGCCTAACTGCATCGTAGGACGCATTTAAAGGGCCGTTTATGGCAAGGCTTCAGGGTTATTCAATATAATGTCTTTGGATAAGACATATGTGCTTCGGAGTATTTATATTCTCTATCATTGCATATTCACAACATCAAACCAATACCTCCTATATCGCTATATTTATAATAATAATGTATAACTCGAAGGCGATATGTAAGCTTAGTAATATATTTATGTTTCCAATAACTCTCGTGAGGATGGAGCAAAATCGCTATTTTTCATCTACTGATGTGTTGTACTAATGTTAAATACACAACATGAATATCATAGGCTAAGTGACTTTGCGAGGTTACTTTCGCATTTAGAAGCCTAGCCTGTGGTGGGATTGAATACATCTGTAGGGTTGTGTTGCTGGAGGATGACCATGGCCTCAGCTACAGCATGGCGTCGTGTCTTATTTAATAGGGTGCATAACGTATTCTTGTTTGATCCATGCATGTAATTCGCTGCTTGCGTATACATTTTTATGGGTTTTCCACAGATCATGTTACTGTATTGTATACGTATACAAAAAACAAACAGAATTTTCGCTGCTATACGTTTAAATAACCCAAACATCTGTCAAAACTTACCATAGCTTTGCTCTGTATTTTGTTTTGCGTCGAAGCATAGAGTCTGATTAATTGCATTTAATTGGAATCCAAACAATCAGTTAAGTAATAGGGAAATTAGAACCAATCAATTAATTGGGCCGATTAATTGCAATTAATTTTTCATCAATTAAAATAAAATTTAGGCACTCATGAGCCAAGGGCGGAATCGAGGAGCCAGGGGCGGAAGGTTTTTCAAAAATTTTTTCATATTCGTACTCAGCTCGGCCCACTTGACTTCAAAACTACCTAATTTGGCTATTTTCAGAAATTTTTTTTTCCAATTTTTCGAATTTTGCCATGGCGGGTATCTTGGTTACAAAAACTTAAAAATATTAGTTACTTCAATGCTTACCTCAATAATTGGGTTAAACACGATTAAATCTTTGTCTGATCTCATTAACTAGCGCATCAAACGGAGTATCACTGAATTGTCTCACCTCCCCGTTCCCTAATTCACCCGTTACAACATCCCCGCCACCCAACCATGTCTTCGGCGAACAAGATATTTTTGCCGAAAAATCATCGACTCATCTTTTTCCACGTCAAACCCTGGTCCTCCCAACATGAGATTTGTCGTATTATCACGGTCATAAGCAACCGAAATATTGCTACAATAGTTATACCAGTCACACACGGCCCACGACGAAACTTGCACTTCATCTTGAATAAATCGACCAAGCAAATTTTTAATAAAACCCAGCATAATCAAAAGTATTTTATTCAAGGACAATTTATGGTTAAAGAAGAAAGAACTGACCCGAATTGAATACTTTTTCATACAATTTTTACTGTCCGAACAGCGCCATTCAAAGTCATCTTGACGAACCAGGTCTCCCATAGATGCTAAATAACAAGGATTACCACAATCACATCTGTAATTATTACTAATTAGGCACAGTTTCGTTAAATATTCAATCATGTTCCCGTAAGTAGCAGTTATTTGACAAAACTTCAGTAAATCGCACAGCCAATGCTTGTATTTCCTGATAATTTAGCACATTATGTTGCGGAACAATATTATATCTCTGATTTTTAGGTGGTCCTGGCGTAGACATATTTTTAAACTTGAAAACGCAAGGTACTTTTAGCCATTCCAGTATAACGCTATTATTCTTAATTTTTTCCTGTTATCACTAAGACCGCGGGGTGCTGCGGCCACTGAACCCCTCGCTTAAAGATTTCCGGGGAATTTGCCCCCGAACTCCCCATACCTAAGCTGTTTTGCCCACTTATCCCAAGGGCTAATTCACTTAATGTACATAACTTGAAGTAAGACTAAGCCTAAAACATGGCATAAACTACCTACATTATCTCATTTTTGTTCTGCATCACAAAGTTTGGGCACCATATTTCAATACCCCTGCACTTACGGACATAGCCGATATTGTAGCATCGGCTTACATCTATAACATATCCAAATTTTAGCCAAATGTATTAACACGTTCAAAAGTTTCGACCCCGAACGCAAAAAGTGCACAAATCTGATATTTTACAAAATCTGCATCAACTTTTAAAAGAGGGTGTTCTGAACCCCCTTTACAGACAGGACCTCGAATCATGTTCCTTCGGAAAGAATGGAAACAATTGATCCCTAGGACTAAGGGCGGGAGGAATCTTAAGCGAAGCTTTGTCAGAAAAAAGCCTCTAAAAATCCTAATAAAAGAATGCTAAACAAGCATCAAGGAGGTTTATTCCTAAAAGGGACGACCCTGGTCTTGAAGAGACCTCTTTTGGGGGTGAGAGATGAACGGGGGTCCAGAGACTGTGGAGGCTAAAGATGGTGAGACTTTTCCCTGATTTCCCCCCTGGCTCTGGAGGGATAACATTTTTTACAACTCCTGATCCTCGTACACTCCGAGATCAGTTTTTCGGCTTGCTGTTAGACACATTTTTCTGGCTGTTCCTAACCTAATATGGTATCAAAACAGCAATTGTCCCATGGACTTGAAATAATTAAAGTTTCAGTAAATAAAGGCACGGACGTGGCTGAAATAACGATTAATTTAATGTGTACACCCTAAGGATCAGATCTCCCGCCGCGCTGCATGAGCGGAAAATTTTAGCAAAAATGGGATAAAATTTTATAAAAATAGAGGTAAAATACGAAATTAGGAAAAATTTATCGCAAATTGGCAAAAATAGTGGAAAAATTTGAGCTCCTAAAAATTTCAAATATTTATTATGCCAAATAACATCACTTCTCTAACCTGACTGACCTTCGTCACCCATGAATTAATGTTTTAAGCTGCTAATGCATGTTTTTTGTATAACGCCGCTTTATAACACTGTGTTTCTTGTTGCAGAACTGCTGAAATATACTTTTGTATATATTAACATTGCAAGTGGCATTCGTTCAATCATATATGAAATTAAACAAGTTAGCGTGGGACAAAACGTTCGCGCAATATTGTAAGCGCGAAATGTGTTTTAAACTGTCGTTTCTGATCAGGGATTTATATGTATATAACTCGCTTCCTGGTTTTATAGAAATATCACTTTTTCAAAAATCGAAGTAGTGCCACTCTCTTGCTTTCCATAAGAAAAGGTACGTTATGCTAATAAAGATAAAGGCTAAGTATAATAACTGTACCCAAAATGTAAAAAAGTTTGTTTTCTCTATTTCCTGAAAACCATCCAGTATGGGTTTTCTGGGGCGCTGAACACGATTCTGGGGACGATTTTTTTAACACGGCTCCGAAAAATTTTTCTGGATCCGACTTTCTGACCCCGGAAAATTTCTGGGTCTTTTCTTTCAGCCCTTTAACTAAAATTGTTTAATTTTGAATTAAAATGGTTAATATATTAATAACTATTATACCATTCGTCTCAGCTCGAAGGTCTGGTTCGGAAAATATGCATTTTGGTCACTTATAGGACATTTTTTCAATGTTATATGTTTCCTTGGTATCCAAAATTTTCCAAAAAAATATTTTTTTCGATAAATGTATTTATATATCATTCGAACCGCAATCGGATTATGGGTTAAGCAGTCAATTTATTGTCTTCTATGTCAACTTTTAAGCCTAAGTCGTTAACCCATGAACCGATTGTGCTGATTTTACCATCATTCGACTTAGCTCGTCAATGCGGTTCGAATGATTTTTAAAATTTAACATTTATCGAGAAAAAAGTTTTTATAAAATTAGGGTATACCATTACTGCGATCGACAAATGGCCGAAAGGGTATTTTACGAACCAGATCGTCAGCCGAGTAGAATAGTACCAAAATTATTACTATATATCTTCAAAATTGACCTTCGACCTGGTAACTAAAGGAAAAACCCAAAAAAATTTCCGAGGTCAGGAGGTCAAGCCTTCAAAAATTTCTTGTGGAAGTCGTATTAAAAAACTGACCGCAGAATCGTATTCTACGCCCCAGAAAATCCAACAGGGTGGTTTTCTGGAAAATTGAAGGCATAATTTTTGTGTTTTGGATCCCCTTTAATATACTTAAGGCAACAAAATATTGAAAATTAGGTTTTGTGACCTTGCAGTTTTTAGCAGCAGGTGGTTTTTAATCTAGTGTTGTTTGTGCAGTTACTATGGAAGCATATAAGTTCCATATTTACTAAAAAAGTTGTGAAACGGCGTGGGCGTAGCAAAAGGGGGCTGGGGGGTTATGTCCACTTCAATAATTCAATAACTTCTGAATCGTCCTAAATTGCCTTATTTGTATATATAACACTTCACGTTTGAGATGTGTGCTGTGCCCCTGGGTAACAGAGATCAGCTCCGATCCGCTGTAGGTATACAGTGGGACTTTTAATTTTTTTACATAAATGTGTGCTCTAAAGTTGGCGCTTTATAAAAATAAATTAGTTAAATTGCATGAGGCGAGAAGTTGTTTCTTGAGCTAACAATGGGAATAATATTATTGTTTGTTTGTTCAACGCAATATCACAAACCAAATAAATTACCTAATGCCTAATGAGTACTACATGGAATTAGCATGACGAGGACAAAAACTAATTATGAGTGAGTTTAGGGAATAGAGGTTAAAATTTAAGCCCTAAGCTTGTCCTAAAGCCAAGTCTGATGAGCCGATCTGACCAATAGCCTAAGGGATCCCAGCCGAGCCCAATGTAGATGGAAAAGCTAGGGTCTTTTATAAAATAACAGTATTGCAAAAACTAATTTATGGTGTAATAGTACGTTTACAGAAAAAACTGCCGACATCTGTGCGGCTCTTAAAAGCTTTACAGAACTATATGTAGTTCCTTTGGCGGTTTTTGTATAATATGTTTTGCACTCTCTAATGTTAATAAACTGCAAATTTTTATCGTCAGATGATATGACCATGACCAAGGGGGTACTGAGATCGGAATATGTATAGGTGCCCAAACTAACTCCTTCGGCCGAGAGGGTAGTTGATCTTAATGTTGGTAGGCCAGAGGTGGAACCAGTAACTTTCCTGCTGCTTTTGTTGCTTCATAACGGTCACGTATTTCGCTGTAAAATTTTTTATGACAGTGCTGAAATTTATCGCACGTCTGTAGTGTGCTTTGCGTGGGGGGAGATGGTGCAGTGCCTCGGGAGCATCAAACAAACAGCTCCACTACCGAATCCCACGTAGTAATGCGAATCATTGATTAGTGTATTCCTACTCACTGAAAGAATAGCTGTGTTATCCATTTTAATGTTTCATATTATGGTTTAATTGAAACAGAGTGTGCAAATAACTCGAATTTATTTCAATGCTGTCTGAAAATTCAAAAGTATTTGTCTGCAAGTACACTGCCTCTGTCGCTGTCTTGACGCTCTTGGTGAAATATGAAACTGTCAGTTTGTGGAATTTTTTTCTTATGGCATGGCATCAATAACTCAAATTTGCAACGTCGGATAGTCTCGCGCCATAGCTCAGGCGAAAGCTTGAAATTGCTGCTTGTGTCCTTTAATTAGGGCCGAAAACCCATTTTACCCGTAAAAGTAGACCGAAGGGTCGGGTCAAAATGGGATCCGGCAAAACAAGTTCTAAGCTGTGCATCGACATCTTCTGAGAACATAATGTTTTGCTTGTAATAAAATAGCAAATATATTAACCGCAACGATACGTAATTGTGAAACGAATAGTTATTCGTTTGGACCGCCGACGTCACAACTTTCAGCTTGGACACAACTAAGAGTAGTAAAGGCAAAACTAAGAGCTATATCGTTGAGGCGATATAGCATGTGTTATTGTTATTTTCCATAAAGATGTGCACATGATACAAAAGTTTCGTGTTTCGACGAATTTGGGGCACTAAACCCGAACAGTAGTACACGAAAACTAGCATCTCCATAACAAATGAAATTATATGCACGTTTCTGGATCATTTTGTACAGCCAGAGACGTTCTATGTATCTGCATATCATGCGTTATAGTTGTGGTGGTTAGCTATTTGCAACTATCGTTGATCCTTTAGTTCGCTAAATACAAAACACGTACTTCTTGCACCAAAACTACAGTTGAAAGGAAAGATAGCTCATTATGCTATTTTGTCACAAAAAAATAGTCCCCTGGTTGCGGATTTCACTAATTTTGGCTAAGTCCAAGCTGAATGTTGCGACGTCGACGGTTTAGACCAATTATAATTTGGTTTTGTGTTATATCTATTTATGGCGGCTAATATAATGGCAATTATTTATACAGCTGTGCAGTAATAATCTGATTATGGTTTTGCACTTTGTGTTACTATTGTTTCTTTTTCAATTGTCTTAAAAGTTCAATTTTCACGGCAGTTGGGAATTCGCCGACCAAGGCGCTTAGTATGTATGTTGCAGGATCAGATAAAATGGGCCCGTGAGACCCGAAATGAACGGAAACGACCATATCTCCATAACCAATGCAAATATATGGGTCCTTAGTCAAATTTTGTGCATCTGAATGTGTTATTGCGACAATTACCTATTCAGCAGAATTAGATAAGAATGGGTTTTGAAATGGACGCTTGTGACCCGAAATATGCGTAGGCTTTGTCACTGTTATCTCTGAATATTCACAATCTCCAATGTTCATTAACTGAGTATTTGTAAAATATGCGATTGTTGCTGAGATTACATATTTCATAGTCGCAGCAAACTCAGAATCGCCTCAACTTCCTTTTTGATTGAAAATTAAAAAAAAAACACATTGCCGATTTATGTTCTAAAAGTGGAACGTGGTACAGGCCGATTATTACACTGGTGCTGCCGGGTAGTGCCCGCGGCGCGCAATGCCATAAACAGCGGTTCAGCACGATATTTAAAAATTGGTTGGCGCAACGGACGTTTCGACACAATATAGGCGGCGCCCTTGCTTATAACAAGCTTTTTGTAATTTTTGCAAGGAACTCTGTGTGTTACGTTATAACGTTAGAAAAAAGAACAGCTTAAAGCGGGGTATTGGCACTGGAACCCTCCGACGTAGGCGTAGCGTATGTTTCATATAAGGACCTTAACATAAGTTTAGTGTATCGAAAACGGCATGGCCAGCATTTTATTTCGCCCCTCGGGGTACTGGATCCGTCTCTATGATAGAGAAACCTTTTGAATATCGTTCCTTACATTCCTGTAGTGTAGGCATAAATATATATAATAGTTTCTAACGCCGTTATAGTCTAATAACGCTATCTAGGAGAGCTTCGGAAAATTCTTTTGAGAGCGCGTTGAGTTGGCTAAATACTCTCTGTTATCGTCGTTACTGCAGCTGTTTTGTTGCTACACTATTTTGAGTTCGTAGTGATCGATGTTATTTATCATATCGATAGCTCAAAGTCAACGTGACCTGAAGCAAAAGTAATTATATTATTTTAGCAGGTGTGCGTGCATCAGCACTCAGCAGCCATCTACTAACTTGATATATATTTGCTATTTGCGTTGTATGGTTTGGTTCACATGATTTGTTTTGAGTTTTATATTATGATATACGTATAGCAAACAAAATTGTACCCTGTGCGATTCGTTGCGTGAATGTTTCTCATTAATAATCTCTGACAAACACAGAAAATCATGTATTTAATTAGATAGTAGTTATTATGTTTCTTCAATAAACACGAGCGTACTCACAAGGACCCCCTCTCCACAGTTTTTAATCTGTGGGTTCCGGACCTCCCAGCTTTTGCCCATACGTATATTTAACAATAGCTTCTGTCAACAGTCTCTTTTTGCACACATACTGCTAAAGTTAACCCTATTCGTTTGCCCGTTCGGTTATTTGTAAATATTTCAGGAACTCAAGTGAAAATACTCTCATGAGGTATTTTACATACAATCAAAAGCGTAACAACCTGGAAAGGGGGTCCGGACCCCCACGTCCCACGCAGTTCTTCGGACTACGGGGGTCGCTCTAAATGTTTGAACCTCCGTTTTGTCAGTCAACTATCATGTTTCTATTTGCACATTATACTATGCCTCAATCCGAGACCTACTTTTCGGCTAGTGGCCAATTGATAATTGGGACCCCACTTTTCAGCTCATGCTTACACGCCTGTCAATAAACTGTTTCGGAGCTGATGTGTGAGTACAATAATATTTGTGGGTCTCGACTTTAAGCAAAATATTGAATGACTTTGTAAATGTCTCAGTTACTACAACACTAGCCACAGCTGCGAGTGAATGGATTACTTAAATAACAACGAATGATTTTTGTACTGAAAGATATGAATTATTGTGATATATAGTACCCTGTGTTTTCCTAGAATAGCAAGCTTGTTTTGTATTCCAGAAATTTGTTTGAATTGCCATTTTAAGATTTTTCTGAGTGATTACGTTTATGATGCATTAACTTTTCATAGTATCACTTCTTCCCGTAATTTAATGAAAATCTGAACGCCTGTGTCAATGTACAGGCAAACTTAAAATCACTAAATTTTCTGTGGTTCAGCGGCAATATACATCGTGGAATTTAACTAAGTTGGTGGAGCCGTGATCGAGCTTAGGAATTTAGTAGAGGCGGAATCTAATAGGTAATATATCGCATTGCCCAATTACATTCAGTGATTCTAAATATGTCAGGCGTTTGTGATCGCTTGGCCTGGACTGTTTCGTCCCCTTCTTGATATCAACTTTTTCATCAATGACAGTTTAGCGCATTTGTAAATAAGGTCACTGAAATGAGACTTTTATCTGCGACCATAGGTGTTAGCGTGCCTAACTGCTCTACGCTTTGCGAGCACGAACATCAAAGCTGCTGCGAAATGCGAACCGAAGACTGCTAAACTTCCTCACGATTGCGGTTTAATAAAATGTTTTACTCGTGTGATAGGTTCCTCAAAAAGTTCAGTGTTATTTGTGTCAAATGCAACTTTTTTATTTATATTGCACTAACCGTTGGGTTGAAAACCCTAGGTCACATCAAAACATTAATTCGCTGCTATGTTAGTTTGAAGTGTTTGACGCATATGTGAGAACATCACATTTGAATGCACTTAGAAAAAACACCCTATATGAGGTGGCTAGAAATCTATGATATACTAAACTTAATCGGTTTCTCAGATACGTGTACACCTGAATAAATCGCCATATTCAGCAACTTTTTTGTGGACATGGCTTGAAGCGTCTGTTAAGAAATTACATAGCTAGGCGATGTCTAAATAAAGTGCAGTGGTGTAGGGTTTGATCAGTTAGGTAACTTTGGACAAAACAATAAATGTTTTGCTGTATGTCATAAGCTGGTTCATAACGTATGTTACGTTTGCTCTTCTAATCATATTACCCCATATGGCACCTAATGCAACCTTTTAGCTTCAATACTTTACAGTTTCACATCAATTTGTCGAGTAAGGAACGAATATGATAGGTTAACGCACAGCGTCTAATCACCACTAAAATACGACCTACTAACTAAGACAAGTTGCCCAATATTTAATTTTCAATCACGGACACTGTTTGTGCAAGTATGATTAAATAAACGCCATAAGCGGCACTTATATATTACTTTGATGATAATTTTAGCGCATTTTTAGCAGGGGAGCTTTTATAGTGTTATTATTAGTTATACGCCTTGGTTGACATTGAACATATGTCAAAAAAGATGTGGGAAATTCGAGCAAGCGCTTACATATCATAGCAATGACATGCTTGCAGAATTCGCAATTCTAGTGATAAATGAGAAATACAATTATCTACATACCGCAGAGAAAAAGTTGATAATGAAACCAACTTGATAGCATAACAGTGGACAATGTCTCAATATTTATAAACATCAGTGGTGACAGGTTTGATGGTGTATCCATATTTTTGTTTCACATGAGGATATAATGTTGGCAGGTATTGAGGATATCCGCTTTCTCACCTTGACATCCTGTCCGATATATTTCCAAGCGGTACTTTCCATCTCGACGAGGACTGTAGATTTAGTCGTTTCTCAATCGACGCAGTGACACAATAGCGTCGGCACCTGAATCTGTAGAGACTGTTCCAACATCTAGTTTATCCTGGAAAGAGTTTTGTTTATTTTTGAATGCTTATGATTACGTTCAGTTTTGAATCAAGTTGGCAGTTTTCATTCACCCAAAGTTTATAGTTTTCAGTCGCTTAGGGCTACCACTGTCCGGACTGGCTTAAGAATTTCTATTAAATTCAGGTAATGTGTGTTGTTTTCCTTTAACGCTACAAGCACAGTTATACCACAGTATCTTTATTACTGAATTCGGTGTTAGTATAGTATTTGCAAATAACTAAAATAACGCACACAAATTTGAGGTTAGCCGAGATAATGGGTTAATTATTGATTTGTGATGGTGAAATTTCAGCGAGCACCAGCTCTGTTGCAGTAATGTTCTCTATCTGTTTTCAGGGGTTGCACATCGTAATCCATGTGTGCCGAATTTCCATCGTCATGAATGTAGTAGGTGGTTGTGGCCGGGGGAGTAACCAAAAATTTTCCCATGTTTCGCGAATTTTTGTCACTCCTCCCTCCGTTTTCCTAATAATATTGTTAATTATGCGCGTAATTGCGAAATCTTGCGGGTTGAGAGTTAAGATTTTAGGGTTCAGGACTTCGGTGGTGGGGAAAATTTTGCTTTAGTGTGCCTGGACAAGTAGCACATATGCTCCAAACCCAACGGTCCCTGCGAAGTATCTTGTTTAAATTTGTGCGATTTCTCCGACAGATACGTCTTATCGTTATATGTTTACAAATTTTATGTCAAATATAAGCCGGTTTTTAAGCTCTCTCCGCCTAATAATTGAAAGTCATTGAATTAAATGTACATTTATTTAATCAGAACGTAGTGGAGATTGTGTGTTGCAGGGGTGAAATCTTTTAAACTCCGTGTGTGTGTGTGTGATCGGGCATCACTCGGGAACGACTTAAGCGATTTTTATGATCTTGGGCTCATTCGAACCTAGATTTACCTGTACATCCCCGTGCGTTTTTGGATTTGGGGTATGGTTCCGGGTTCAGAGGTCAAAATGTGGGTTTTGCCCCATTTTAGTACCCTTCACGGAAGCAAGGTTATTTTTATCTTAACTTTCGTATTTTTTCTTTAGTAAATTGGTTTCTGACGTCCTGGGCGGCTGAAAAGTTTCACTTTCACTTTTCTCTGGCATGAGAAAGTCATTGCCGGTGTTGCTTTTGCTCTGTAACCCGTGGTTCCATGGGTACGGGGTATGACGACGCCCTATGAATCTGGGTTCAGAGGTCAAAATGTGGATTTTTCACCTCATTTTAGTACCCTCACGGAAGCAAAGTTATTTTTATCTTAACCTTCGATTTTTTCTCTGGTTAGTTTTATTTCATAGCAAAATGATAAATGCCGATGGCTCTTTTTTGGTTTTTCGATTACGGCTCCGGTTCTAGAGTTATGGGGTTTGAGGTATGGTGCCCCAATGGTTGCTCGAACCACAATTTGAAATTTTGTTTTGATATCCTGGGCGGCCGAAAAGTTTGACTTTGGGTTTTCGGGCATGGGAAACGCATTGCCGGTGCTGCTGGTTTTGCTCTGTGACCTATGGTTCCACGGGTACCACGGTATGAAGCCCCATGGTTCGGGGTCAGAGGTCAAAATGACTGGATTTTAGTACCCTCCACGGAAGCAAGGTTATTAACTTTCGATTTTTTTGTTGGTTTTATTTCATGGTAAAATGATAAATGCCGATGTCTCTCTTTTACTTTTCGATTACGGCTCTTGTTCTGGAGTTACGGGGTTTGAGGTCTGGTGCCCCAATTGTTCCTCGACCCAAAATTTCAATTTCATTTAAGGGTTTTCGGGCATGAGAAATTCTTTTCCGGTGTTGGTCTTGCTCTGTGGCCCATGGTTCCATGGGTACGGGTGAATGACACCCCATGGTTCAGTGTCACAGGACAAAATGAGGGTTTTTAGTATCGTTCATGGAAGCAAGGTTATTTTTAACTTAACTTTTGATTTTGTTTCTCTGTTTGGTTTTATTTCATACTAAAATGATAAATGCCGATGCCTCTTTTTTGTTTTTCGATTACGGCTCTGGTTCTGGAATTATAGGGTTTGAGGTAGGGTTTATGGCGCCCCAATGGTTCCTCGACCCAAAAATTGAAAATTTTTTCTGGCGTCTTGGGCGGCTGATAAGTTTCACACGTGGGTTTTCGGGCATGGAAACTCATTGCCGGTATAGGTGTTTCTCTGTGACCTATCGTGCCATGGGTACGTGGTATGGCGCCCCCAAGGTTCAGGGTCAGAGAGCAAAACAAAGTTTTTTACCTCATTGTGGTACCCTTCACGGAAGCAAGATGATTTTTATCTTAACTTTCGATTTTTTCCTATGGTTGGTTTTGTTTCATAGTAAAATGATAAATGTCGATGCCTGTTTTTTTTTGATTAAGGCTCTGGTTCTAGAGTTATGGGGTTTCAGGTATGGTGCCCCAATGGTTCCTCGACCCAAAATTCGAAAATTTGTTCGCACGTCCTTTGCGGCTAAAAAGTTTCACTTGGGGGTTTTCGGGCATGAGAAACTTAATACCCGTGTTAGTTTTGTTCTAACTTGTGCGGCATTGCGTGATATCCACATATAGCATATCGCCGTATACTATCGAGAGCTGATTGGTTGTGCATGCAAATGGCGTAGGTGTACTTATACTTCACTAAGTTCTGCAATCTCGATAGAGTTACTAGTGTACGTTGAATATAAATTTCTTCCTCATACGTTGAGCCTGCGGTTGCATCGTGACAAAATGTTGATTACAATAATTGCCTTCATTAGCTATTCAGCAATCCCGAAAACATGTAGGCTCGTTCTAGTCTAATTTGAACGATCATTTGGCTTCCTATGATTTAAGTTGTTCGTGCATGTATATATTCTGCTACTAAAAAGCACAATAACTCGGAATTTTTCAATTAGCCTCCCTGTTCGTGTAACCTTTTGTCTTTCTACCTGTTCAAAATCAGATTAAGACAATATAGCTTGACATTTCTGGTCATATTAAGTTCTGCCACCCTTCTTAGAATGTATCGTCAAGTTTACCCGAAATATGATTGCGTAAAGTTTTCACTCGCCTAGCCTAATTCTAATCCAACCCCTAAGTAGCCTAACACATGTCTTAAGCCTAGCCTGCGCTTACAATTAACATCATTACCCTGCCGAACCAAAATCAAGTTTATATCCACTGTAATGGGGATTGACATGATCCGGAATTACGTTCTGATCGAAGTATATACTACTGAGGCCACTACTACATCCAGAAAATTGGAGTTGGCATTTCTTTATATCACGTTGTATAAAAGGCGGGTGTTTAGTTATATCATTTAACCCTTCAAAGACTGAGGGGGTCCGTCGGATCCCTGATATAGTTTTTCGGTGTTAAAAATGAACGGATGGATATATAAAAACGAAATTCCGTGATAATTTAAATAAAATATGTCTACTATGATGTCCAATTAACAACGGTTCAATCCAGCAGCATTTTAAGGTTTAGCCAGAGTGTCTCGCGGGCCCCGCCGGTCTGCCGAGGACTACAACACGTTCAATATAATATATGGGTCTTAGTGAGTTTTTGTATAACGAATGATTAAAGGTTTCATATAATGAAGTCTTTGCTAACGCTATTTTTTCGATGTTGACCAAACATATATTAATTAAGCTGTGGATAACCCTTCGGGGTTAACGACGATGTAAAATTAGTAACGACAGTACAATACTTAGAATCTCAAAGGAAATTATTTGATGTTTAAACATGCTATATTTATATTCTTGTTTTAATTATTAAAAGTTCTGGGAAGGTATCGATTTCTTAAGGGTATAGGCATAAACGTATGTCATATTTGAAGCTGGGGAGCGGGACAATACAGTTGTCTGTAGGTGCTACTACGGGTTTGCTTGCTTACCACTTTGAATGGCGTAAGAGGTCCTTGCCTATACTAGGTCACAGGTGTCTCCGGAGTACAAACAGTTCTGGACAGTAATATACATGCTGTGGTAAATCTTCTTAATGATGCAATCTTCGAGGAAAGCATATGAAATTGTGTTATTTAGCTAAAATCGCCTGTTGCTGACAATGCGAATTTGTACAGCTTCTTTTAAACAGGGTTCCGACATTACTTGAAAAATCTGGAAATGATGGAAAATTGTTGTTTTATTTACTTGAAAAGCCTGGAAAACTAGTTATATTGTCAGGAAAAATAGTACTACTCTTATGCCATTATATATTTTTCGAGGATTTGTTCTTCACATTTCGTACTATTTTTGACCGGTCGTCATAGTTAACCAGTAAATGACTACTACTGTCTGTATTAATAAACATTTGACATTAAATCAAATCTAAAATTTGGAAACAGCACAGCGCCAGGGCTTCATTTCCTTGCACCGTTGCATAATATAGCCTAAAAGAGTGACTAATTTTCTAATCTATGTGGCCTTAACGCAGTGTCCACATCAAACTTGAAAAATTAAAATTCTCAGAATATTCTCTAGAGTCAGCAAAACCCGCTGTACTGGTGTCTGTTCTTTTTCATTATAAGTTACATTTATATAATTAATTTGATTTATTGAGCGGAGCGAAGCGAAGCGTTTTGTTTTCTGTATGGGAGTAAAAGGTCGATGTCCGTCCGCTCGTTAGTTCGTTCGTTCGGTCCGACGGATCTCAAGAACCACTGAATCGATTTTAAAAAACTTTTTTTGTTTGAAAGCCTATCATGTCAGAGTGTGCACCTGATATTTGGGATTAAAAAATTTTGAGTGGTTAATTAGTAATTAGCTAATTAGTTAAGCTTATGCAGCTAAAATAGAGAATTTTGCAATATTTGTGTTATTTATTGAAATATAATCGTTTCGATCAAACCATTATAGGTTTTTAGGTCGAAGAATTCAAATATAATATTTTTTACCAATGATAAAGTCCTATGCCCTATGCAATGTAGTTACAAGAACATAAAATTGAGTACATTCGTAATGCCACAGCCCAAGCTCCGCTCACAAATGTAGTTCCACCACCGACTAGTACATAAAGTGTTGAATGATTGTTCGGGCAACCACACCGTGTAAACTAAAACGGGTGAACGTCTTGTATTTCGGATTCCCTAAACAGGCTGAACGGCTGGATTTCCGCTTCGGGGTTTCAAAGGTCATTAGAGAAAACAACGCCAGTGGTTCGGAAACGCCAGAGTTTTACGTTAGTGTTTAAACCACGTCATTAATCTTAGCTGGCGTTTTCGTCGTGAAAGGTACCTGGAAGAAAATTACACTTCGTCAGGAAATTGATCTTAAAAATTTATGCGCGAAGTCTGTTTAATGTTACAACAAGCAGCAGATGCGTTTTTTTACTGTTTTACGAATGGTTTGTTTTGTTGAAGTGTGTAAAGTTGAATAAGTGCAGTGTAGCTTTGTTTGGGGTTGAAGTATTTTCTATAATATCGGTCGTCGCTTTCCAACACACACCCTCTATCAATACGGCCCCTCTGATTCTTCGGGGCCGTAGTGCTAAAAGATCAGTCGATAAATTTTTGGTTGCATCCGGGTTTCTGAGAAGGTTTACATTGGATCTTTATGGCACTGTGACGGCATTAATCACAGTGTTGCGGTTCCGGTTTCGGCTAATTTTTGCCGCAATCGAATTTTCGGTTTCATTGCCAGTTAAGTTTTTCGACGCCGCATTCGTTTGCCATGTTTGCTTTTCTTCTTCTTACGATCCTTTTTAAGACTTTTCTTCTTTACAGTTTTCTTAACGTTTTTGAGTGCTACTGCACTTAGTTGCCTTGATGAATTGAAGCATAAAGGTAGCGCCATATTGATGTATAACACTTGCATTAATCCTTTTTAAGAACTTATGAGAACTGTAACCTAATGACCATTTTTGCTCCTTGAAAAAAACTCCACTGGTTTGAATTCACAGTCTAATACCTCAAAACCCAGCACTTTAAACATACAATTATTCAAGTCCAACGACGTGGTATTTTTAGGTGCTGATATTACATGTAGCAATGGTTTATATCTTCCATTAACTAATCGATCTTTTACAAATGAGCTCATAAGAAACGTAGGTTTGTGCACCTTGAGATCCACACATTTATTCCCTGCGTGTCTGCCATTTTTCAAATGAGGGTTTTCGAAACCAAACAACTCCTGAATTTCGGGAAATAATTTTATTTCTGCGTTATCTAGCAAATATACACTAACCATGTCACAGCATGGGTTGACAGTAAACTCAATGCTGGTACTGAACATGTTTAGGTATGAGAGTAGATTATCAATTGTATAGTATCCTTTTTCAACCTTAAATTGTTTCCACGACTTGTTTGAAAAATACTCAACGGTGCCTCCCTTTATGTTTACATGTTTATCGGGAAGCTCTATATCCAACACTCTAACTCTGGTTGCGCAAAATGCCGTTGGAAACTCGACAACTGGTTCGCTCACGTCACAAACAACAACAACTTCCATGATTGTGAATTACATTTTATTGAAGCCTTTTAAGAATATTATACACTGTATTACACGACAAATAAAAATCATTTACACATTTACAACCTGTGACTACCACATTCCCACTACTGAAAATCAAAGCTATACCTTTATTTAGGGTTAATTTCATGCTATTATGCAGTTCTGTTTCATACATTACTGTATAATTATTTCTAAGTTGCTCATAAAGATGTGTTAAATTGAGGGTAAACCCACTTCTTAGTAAACCAGCTACATTTACAACATGTTCAAGTTTTGAGAAGCATTGATAGTCCAAATTTTGCAATTTTACTCTCGCTCTATTAAAAATTTCTCTACCTTCTGCCTCTGATCTAACACCTACCAACACCATTTTTCCATTTGAAAATAGTAAAACTGTACCACTAGGTTGAAATTTCCAAATACCACCATTAAACCGCAACATATCATAATCAAAATCATCAATTTCACATGATAAGTACATCAAGTCAACACTACATCCAATGTTCGTTGTTATTGTCATATTAGTTATTTCGCTTCGTCTCGAATATTCATCCAAAGTCCACCCAAAATGTTCTTTCCTTTCCATTTCTCCACGTCCTTGCTGTTTGCATCCTGAATGTTTATCCCGATTCCCCAATATTGATCCCATTCCGACGCCTCCGCTATGATTGCTTGCTCCGTTCCGATCAATGCCGCTCGCACATGAGGTAGTTGCTCCAATTTTGTCTGTAGTCCGATCATCATTATTGACGCCGCATTGTCGTACCATTTCTCCGCGTCGAAGTTTTTGATCTGACGACCCAGCTTCTTCTGTTGTGACGGTTTGAATGTTGACATTATTAATTGATATGTTTCCATGTCGTTGAAGAACCGCGCCTTTTCGCTTTGATACCATTGTTCCACGCAATTGTACTTGACACCGCTGATCAATATCCGTCCCACATTGAAGTTGCTGAACACGCTCCATCCCGATCGAAATAAGACGAGTGGTGTTCCGTCGGTTGTTGTACAATATTTAGTATGTTCCATGTTATTTAATAGTATATTACTATTTAATAATGTAAAGCTAATATATTGCTACTATTTAATAAAATCGTAACAATGCTTTAGATGGAGAGCGATTAAACAAAACACGATCAATTTCAATGAAAGCAAAACTAAGACTGATCAGCTTTTGAAAATACACGTCTTTATATAGTTGTATGCTCGACTTTGATTGGTTGATGCCTTTTTAAGAATAAAGTGTTCTCCATTTAGTTTTATGTTCCACAGCTCTACTTTTTCTACCCCTCCCTAATGCTGATAGGGGTACACTGCCTAGTAGCGTTTCAAATTTGTCGGAGTCAAGAGGTCGAGGGGGTGAAAAGTTAACATCTGATACAAAGTACTTGACCAAATCAAATATGTTGGAACCAGCAGTTTTATCCGGGTAAATCACTTGGTTCTTATCATTCAACCTTAAATCTTTTGTATTGTTTAACATTAATTTAGCTTTATTTCGTAAATTTTTAGGAAACATTAGCGACAAATCTGGTTTTTCTTTGCTTTCGTAAACAGTTACTTCATTTCTAACTGGTACTTTATCCTGCAGCCCACCATTTTTCATGACATCTAGCCAACTTACTGGTACCACCGCCATTTTACGTGCCATAATGTTTAGTAAAGTAATTAATCAAATACTTTACAACAGTAGGTTTAAGCAACTTTTTCTTTCTTGAAGCTGAAACACGTCTGCTTGCAATGCTTTTAAGAACTTTACGTTTGGTTTGGGTGTTTAGTATTATGTTATATGCAATCTCCGCAAATGCGTGAATCAGAGATAAAGGTGCTAATTTAATCACAGCTGTAATTACTTTCGACGATGATCCACCAAGAAACTTTAACGCTGGTAAATTACGTTCAATATTTCGAGACATAATACTAATTATATTATGAAGAAATCCTTTTTAAGAGTATACAAACAACTGCTCATCGTCAGGGAATATACATTGTCTCACCCTTAGTACACTCTCTGTTGCCGGTTTCAAATCAAGAAACAAGTACCCAAACGGTTCTTTCGTTGCTTGCTCAAATGCGCTTGATAGAAAATCCGGTTTTGAAGGCCACATTTGCCTTCCCAGTGTATGAATCATTGACTGATCTCGAAAGTTGGGAAACAACACCATATACTGAGCATTGCGGGTGATTGTTCGCATATACTTGCCTTCATGATAAAGATTTTGGGTTACAAATATCGTACTGAGCTTGTTGTGACGCATGCGAGAAAACGCCGCTGCCAACTTTTTGTCATTTGCTGCCTCAATCATTAAATCGTCCAGTATACAGATTGTGTGTCCATTAGATGAGGGGAACTCTGTGGGTATGCCTTCGTGTAATTCTAAATTTGAAATTTCTTGTAACATTTTACTGTAAATATCTTGAAAGATACTGTAACAATACAAAATTTTATCTATTTTACCATCGAAAAGGTTGTGTTTGAGTAATCGATATATCCATAATGTCTTTCCGCTACCTGTTTGACCACTTACAACGCACGTGAACGGTAATTCCAAAGGTAATAGTACGTTATCAGTATCACAACTTTGAACATCAACGTGAGAAACTGGTGGTAAATTTTGCGGTTGAGCTCTACAAGTTTTCTTGTGTCTATGCAAATGCTGACGAGAAGTATAAGCACGATTGCAGTCCAGACATACATGATCCATAGTTATTTTGAATTATACATTGTCAAACCTTTTTAAGAACTTTGTACCCCTATTATGTACCCTATGTATCCCATTTATCCGTATTTGTAGCCCTGCGGTACGCTTTGTACCCCTGTTTTGTACCCCAGTGTATCCCCACTCTGTAGCTCTACGGCTACGGTTTGTACCCTTATTATGTATCCCTGTGTACTCATATACCCCTGTTTGATACCTCTGCGGGTACGCTTTGTACCCCTGTTCTGTACCCCTAAGTGCCGCATATATCCGTATTCTGTATGCTTCTGGGTAAGCTTTATACCCCTGTGTACCCCTATTCTGCACCCCTGTTGACCCTTATTGTGTACCCATTTGTACCCCTGTGTATCCCCACTCTTTAGCTCTAATGGTGTGGTTTTTGCTCCTGTGTACCCCTATTATGTTCCCTTACGACTACGATTTGTAGCCCTATGGGTACGCTTTGTACCCCTAAATCGGTCGCAAATCGCGTTCATATACCCATGAGTTCATAGCTTTGGGGTACCCCAACCACTTGACTAGGTATTCTGTCCCTTTCTTAGTCTTGCGTTTACGTATTATTTTTTCAATTTTATATGTATCGTCTGCAATATATACTTTTTGTAGTTCCTGAGTATAAAACCTACCTAAAATAGTTTCATTATTTGCATCATTTATCTCATATACCGGAGGGTTGAATGGAATTTGACTATTAACTGTAAATACTTCACGAGACCACAATTGATTAAACCCACGCTCAAACGGTAAACGTTCTTTGCTTATTCGTACAACGTCCCCGAGTTGAAATTTATATCGAACATCAATGTCTTCAGCTGGGTACAGCTTTTCTCGTATATCATCCTCATCATCCACCGAAACTTTGGAAGGAATAAATCCATAACTATTTTCAGTGTTATTATATGTTTTCACTATACTTTGCAAATCATCTATGTATCGCTTCGTGTTATTTGCTGTTAGAAACTTGTAAATTTTGCCCTTCAGAGTACGTATGAATCGCTCCGCCATACTTGCCTTAGTTTCTTTGTTTTTTGCGGTGTAAACATTAATACCTTTACTTTTACAGTAGTCATAAACTAAACTGTTAACAAACTCTTTACCGTTATCAGTTTGGAAATTGTCGGGTTTACTGGTTTCAAATACCTGTTTCAGTGCGGTGAAAATTGTAGGTGCTGTTTTATTTTTGACTGAAACCACCCATGCAAACTTTGAAAAACAATCAATTACAACAAGCAAGTACTTGAATCCGTCGTTGTAAGATGCAAGGTTCGACATGTCAGCTAAATCCGCTTGATAGAGGTCGCTTATACCTTTTACTATAGTGCGTCGACGTTTAAATCTTAGTCTTCGGGGTTTGTGCAACGTGTGGGTTTCCTGTGCTCGTAGCCACTCCTGAACATCTTTCAACTTAACCTTTACACCATGTTTACGAGCCTCATGATACAGTTTTAATGCCGTAGAGAAACCTGCAACATTAGCTGCATTGTAGTAGATAGCCTTCAACCTCACATCCATACTGATTAGGGTAAAACAGCAATACAAATTCCTTTTAAGAACATAGATCAAGTGCAGTTTGCGAAGCATGTATGTCTCCCAACATGGTAGTCGATCATCAACATACTTGATCCTCCCATCGCTTACTGCACAAAGCAATATACTCGCTCAGAATTGTAGAAGACAACGTACCGTTCATTTCTTTATTGATAACATATAGTTACATATTACAAAAGTATAATAAACAATACAAATATAACCACACAATAATATTATCAACTATATCAATATCATCATCACTTATATTTTCAATCCGCTGCACTATTCATCACAATTCTTCATGCTCATGAGTAAATCCAAAAAGTTCTCATCAAATATGTCACTATTGCCATACGCATAAGACGATATTCCATCGTTCTTTATATAACGTTTGTCATCGTAAGGTGATAAGCTTAGTTTACTTTGTGTAATCGTATTAATCGTGTGTTTTGTAGATCGTATTAAGTTCATTGCATGCCGGGAGTTAATACCGCTAAATAGTGTATCGACGTAACATTGATGTTGCATGTGGTTCTTGATGACAATTTTCTTAATTCCTTTCGCTCGTTTCTTTTCCCCACCGTCCGCCATCAATATGCTGTACATCTTCGACCTTAATCCCACAAACTCCTTGATCGGTTCACCAGCCGTTTCGTCTTTCATTTTGCCGAGAACCTTTTTGTTGTGGGTTGAGAATAGGAGGTGACTGATAGGGTAGTCGCTGGTATCAAATTGATCTTTATCCATATGCATGTCGTTGTAAATATCGTGAGATTCCACCGTATAACAAAGAGAATCGGTATCGGTGAATAGTAGTTTGCATCTACTATCATACGTCGCCTTCATGTAGTTGTAGTGGAAATCATACATAAGAGACTTCGAGAGATCCAACACTGTGAACCCAATGTATATGGGTTTGCATAGATTCACCGACTTCCGATGCATCTTTACTGCTACAAGATCTTTATTGAATATCGACGACATGGAATAGCGAGGGTTTGCTACCAGCTTGGTGTATTTGCGTTCGTCGGTTACCAAATTGACGTCAACATACCCTCGCACGTTCTCCATGGTTTTTCCGAATACTGCGTTGTTGAGCAACTTGTAGAGATCTTTCTCGAAGTCGCTCTTTGCGTTTTTGCGCATAGATGTATTGAAGTTTATATATGGTTCCATCCACTCACACTGGTTGAAGGATACAACCCGATGTACGTGTTTCAGCTCCATTCCCAGTCGAAGATATAGTTGAAGGTTGCGTAGATGCAACGTGTATTTTACTTTGTCATGGAGATTTGGAACCAACTTTTCCACTGATGTGTTGCTGCCGTGAGACGATATTCTAATGTCCTTACAATATGCCGAGAGCATATCGTAGGTAACTTCAAATCGCTCGGGAGCTAAGGGGTAATCGTTATGGGTGTTATGAAGATGATCTGGGTACGCCAAGTCCACCTCGAGGACATAACCTACATCGTCGTTTGAATTAACTGAAGTCCAATCGATTTCGTCAATTTGCTCCCGATTTAGCCACTTGAGCATGTTACACGGTAATTTCTGAACCATTGACCACCCGTATAAATTATTTGCGTCAAGGTATATAATATAATTGTTTGGTAATGATGAATCGTATCCTTCAATGTATGGGTTGTTCGCCTTCGCATATCGGTGTGATATCACCGACACTCCTCCTCTAATACCTTGTTCGAAGAAGGAATACATATCTGCGTCTGAGATGAGGTCGAGACGTACGCCAGTTTTCTTAAGACACGCATCCCATGCGAAGCTTGGTAGGGTAATATAATGTACGGGATCCAACTGGAACTTGTCGAGTCCAAAGAGTCTAAAATGCTCGAAAACGTCGCACAGCAAAAGGATGTCGCTTTTAAGGTAGAGGTCGTGATATTCTCCCATATTTCTAACACTCAGTTGCTGCCAAACCGCTTGAGCATGCGCGTAGTCGTTATTGCTAACATCGGTGTCGTTAAGTGTTGAATGGAATGATGATTGAGATGGAAGTGTAGTCTCATTGAATCGGTCTGTGGTGTCCATGTAATCGTATGGATAGACACCCTTTCGGAGCATTAGATCCATTTTGTCCCCAAAGTGTTGCTCCATTGCGTTGAACCGACTACTGTCATTGCGCTTGAGGTTCTCAACCAGTGTTTCGAGTGATGATGGAAGGAACTGGAAGGTGTCAATAAATCGTATCTTCCATCCGATCTCATCTCCTTCATCGTTATCATCATTTCTAAGTATGAACTCTACGCCGTCAACGTTTTCATCCCAACATTCATTATTTTCAGCGTCGCTACCATCTGCTTCTTCGATAACAAAAGGGTTGCTGCCTTTTTGCGCCTTCTTCGCCTTACGTTTTATCGCGAAGGTCATATAATCCTCCATACCCTTTGCGATGCACTCTATCTCGAGACCTTTCTCTCTGCAAATTGCACCAATTTCTTGCATAATTAGGTGTCCATCATATCGTCGTAGGTTGTGAAACATGACGGTTACGTCGCGGGTGAGACGGTATCCAATGTTGCACTTAAGGTGCGCCGCTCCACGGTATCGCCCACATAGATGACAATGATCTTTCGCTTTGTCACCATTCTTCAACTCTCGTCCGCAAAGATAGCATCCGATCGCGTTTACGAAGTTCTCTCGATCATCATCACTCATCATAATGGTCTTCTGATGTAACATTCGTTCATTCTGATGTCTTTCCGCAAGGTGAATTACGTTGCGTAAAAAGTTGGTGACGGGGTTGCAGCCGCGGTAAACGATAGGTTCTCCAATTTGGATACGATCATTGCAGCACCCAAACACCTCCACCAACCCATATCCGCATGGAGTGTGTCGTTGGTATACGTTTGTGTAAGACGTTGACGCTGATGGTTCACATGTGTCTACTTTTTGCAGCAAACACTCGAAGTCAGCGTATATAACGTAAGGTGAACGCTGCATACGGTGAAGATTGACGAATTCGAGGGTTGAGCCTTGTTTTGGTACATCAACACGAGTAGGTTTATCATTACGACAGCGGTTCATATGTTCGTCACGTTGTTGCTGCGTGTAGCATGGTAATAGACATTTTTCGCAAAAGTATTTTCGAGATTTGTGCCGTCGTTGATCGTAAAGAAGTGCATCTAAGCTGCGAATAAGACAATAATGTTCTTTGTATAATAGTAAATGAATGATACGATCGTATAGTGTCGTTGAAATGTATAATGGGTAGATGTCACCATTTTCGAGTCCATATACGTTGACTGCAATATTATTTTGTGCCTCGAACTGAGTTACGTCCTGTAGTTTAACCGGGTACTCGATTCCATCCATACTGAGCTCACTCTCATATTCGGTGTAATTGTTAACACGTTCGGGATGCTGCTTGAAGTCGAGTGGGTGAGTTGCCGCCAATACTGACCACGTGAAACATTTATTGTCATTGTTTTGAATGTTGAGGACTGCATGCTTATTGCGTATTGATACTGGTAGTTCTATATAGGATGAAGCCCGTAACGGTTGATAGGTGCTAACGTGAACATCTGCGTGTCGAATGTCTTGAAGCACCCATCCCGATCCTTTCGCTTCAAATTCATCCAGTCTCTTCATAAGTTCGTCGAAGATGATTGTGAGTTCGTTTTCAATACTGCTACCTGGTAGTATCGTTCGGACCTTGTTATTAAAATGCACCGTCATCGTTGACCCATCGAGCTTTTGTAGAACACAATTGACGCTGATCCACAACTTGATACCACGTCCACTTTGTTGAAGTAAAAGCTTCTCTAAAATCGATTTTGATTGTGTGAGGAAGACGCTGAGGTCATTGATAACATCCAATGGAATAACGTAATAACTGCGCAAATATCCTTTGAGCGCTTTGATCCGCTGGAGTAGCTTGACGTCTTGCGTCTGATCGATCATTGCTGCGTTGTGCTTGCATTGATTAACGTCGTTAGCCATTGCTGCCAACACGTTAAGGTCGTCTTCGACGCGCCGTTCCTTTGCCGGTCGCTCATCTTCCAAATCTGATTTGCGCTTGATCATCTCCGTCTCTTTACACTGTTTGATCACCTTCTTCTGATTAGTTTGTTTATGTTTGCTCGACTGCGGTTGATCACCATTAAAGCTGTGTTTCCGTTTCACGTGTCGCGTAAGAGCATCCCTTCGACTGAACGTTTCATTGCATTGATTGCATCGCCACTCCACTCCATCGTGACTTGATTGTTTGTGCCTTGTCATCTTGTCTCTTCGCGTGAATTGCTTGCTGCATTGATCACATACGAACGCCATTGCTTTTTAAGGAATTATAATACTAGTAATGATATGGAGTTATCTATTTAATAATTACGCGAGAGCATATATTTGCTAAAATTAAACCGACCAATTTGTAGTGATGCAGAACCAAAATGAAGTAAAATTACGAAGTTCAGTCCTTTATATAGCTTCCGTCTTGGGAACAGGCCAACTTAGAAGCCTTCGAAATTGAGAAATGGGTGAGTCCCTTTCAGTTGCGAAGGTGGGATGACACGAAACCAAAACCATATAACACCCTTTTTGGATATGGCAAAAGACAGAAATAGTATTTGCGAATGTGTCATTTGTGAAATTTAATTTAATAGCTAGCTCAAAAGCAATATTATTTTGTGTTATAGTGTTAGTTACTCTCATTTGCATAAGCATTTGCAAGTGATACTTAGTGCTTGAACGAAACAGCTACCCTGAAATCCTATTAATCTACGTTATCATCAATTTCAACCGATACCAGTCGCTTATAGTTCAAGCTACAACGTCAGGGAGCGTAGAACTTCAATTAAAGTGCAAGTAGTAGTTCACGGATTAGTCACAATTAAAACCTATATAGCGCTATAAAATTTCTGTACAAACTGCTATAATATGTACCTTTAGTTCCAAGACTAGTGACAGGTAACTAAATCTTAGTTAACTTAGTTAACTGAATAGTGACAGGTTTGTAATCTGTTTTGTACAGTTACTCGGATGTCAACCATGCAGATATTTAGTTGAAATCAGTTGTTGAAATATGACGCTGTTTCTGGCCTCACCACTGAATTCTGTAGCCTCAAAAACCTGTATTATAAACGTTTTCTGCAATTGTTTCAGTGGAGGGCAAGTTATGGAGATACTATGGTGAAAGATGGTGATGTCTTTTGAACTATCACCACGAAAAATCAATGTTGCGTTCTTTTTAATAATGATACTTAAATATAAACCTGCAATAGAACCAGCGAACCTGAGAGGATAGACACACTCTGATTATAACCATTACATTTATTCAGGTCAGTAACAGAAAAGGTGTGAATCCCCGAGTGATTGACCCGCCCCCTAGTCATGGGGTTCGGGGAAATATTTACGGAACTGTTTTTGTGAAATGTTGAAAAATTACATTTTCCACCATATCTACTTGCTACCAACAAATATAAACTCAACATGTACTAGCTAAGAACCAACGAATAAAACAAAGCAGGAGTATTACCCGATTTCAACACAAACTCAAACGAGTAGATCGTTTCAATAATAGTGTTTGCAGAACCACAGCTCATTTTATATACGCCCGTGATGACATCATTTGTAATCCTCATCTCATATTTCGCAACTGCAATAGCATTCTATTGGGAATTTATTCCATATCTGTAGCTGTAATGCTTGTTTCTGTCCAGCAATTATATTTATATATGCTATGTCTTATCAACAACAAACGAAAACTCTGCGTTTCACTATATGTGCCTATATATTATGTCAATGTGTCGGAACTTAGAACGTAAACGACGTCAAAACACATTTTTATTATAAATATTATATACTATTATTAATATTATATATTATAAATTTATTAGAAATTGTAAATAATATATTAAATCATTAAATGAACAGCGTCTTTTTACAGCCTAATTCCCATATAAACATCATTTGCTAGCCACCAGAACAAGCCCATTATTGCCGAACATTGGTACATACAAATTCTCTACTAATGGAGTATGCTTGTATAATAGTCAGTCTAGAGTAGGGAGTTCTCTACATTGTACATTTTTTACTACATAACCAACCACATATTACAGATAAATAAATAATATATAAATCCAGTCGGTATATATATGTATTAAAATACATGCTATATTTATATCAACATAAGATTACATATACAGCCTTCTGTGGCGACATAATACACACATATGCAATGTACATCATCAAACCAACAAACACATATGTTATATTGCGAAATAAACACCCAAAAATATATGACTTATCGTGTGACTCACCACCACCCACCGGTGGGGGGGTAAAACCCCCATTTTCTATCTACAAAGAGAAGAGAGGAGAGAAGAAAGAAGGGAAGAAAAAAAAGAAAGAACAAAAAACGAAAAAGAATAGAAAAGAAAAAAAAAAACAACACAAAAAAAAAAAGAGAATAAAATAAATAAACCACCATACAAAGATAACAAGCGAAGAATCCAAAAAAACAACAAAAAAAAAATAAAACCAACCAAAAAAAAATACAACTGTGTATCGATGAATCCTTGAATAATTCAGCTATGTCTAAACCTTCGTTTGTGTAAGTTGGACGCTCCACACAATACTTCCACAAACCAAAATAGCGATTTTCAGAAGTAAATAACTAAAGAAGATTATAGAACTGTTTATCGATGAATCCTCGAATAATTCAGCTATGTCTATTCCTTCGTTTGTGTAATTTGGACGCTCCACACAATACTTCCACAAACCAAAATAGCGATTTTCCTAAAGTAAATAACTAAAGAAGATAATACAACTGTAAATCGATAATTAATCCCAAATAATCCAGCTTATGTCTAGGCCCTTCTGTTTGTGTAAATTGGACGCTCCACACAATACTTCCACAAACCAAAATAGCGATTTTCCTAAAGTAAATAATTAAAGAAAATAATACAACTGTGTATCGATGAATCCTTGAATAATTCAGCTATGTCTAAACCTTCGTTTGTGTAAATTGGACGCTCCACACAATACTTCCACAAACCAAAATAGCGATTTTCCTAAAGTGAATAATTAAAGAAAATAATACAACTGTGTATCGATGAATCCTCGAATAATTCAGCTACGTCTAGGCCTTCGTTTGTGTAAATTGGACGCTCCACACAATACTTCCACAAACCAAAATAGCGATTTTCCTAAAGTAAATAATTAAAGAAAATAATACAACTGTGTATCGATGAATCCTCGAATAATTCAGCTACGTCTAGGCCTTCGTTTGTGTAAATTGGACGCTCCACACAATACTTCCACAAACCAAAATAGCGATTTCCCTAAAGTAAATAATTAAACAAAATAATACAACTGTGTATTGATGAATCCTCGAATTCAGCTACGTCTAGGCCTTCGTTTGTGTAAATTGGACGCTCCACACAATACTTCCACAAACCAAAATAGCGATTTTCCTAAAGTAAATAATTAAAGAAAATAATACAACTGTGTATCGATGAACCCTCGAATAATTCATCTACGTCTAGGCCTTCGTTTGTGTAAATTGGACGCTCCACACAATACTTCCACAAACCAAAATACGATTTTCCTAAAGTGAATAATTAAAGAAAATAAAATAACTGTTTATATTTATATCATAGGTATCTATAGTGGGGGTTACTTCTCACGGTCACACTACCTCCACCGACCATATTTATGCCCCCCTCCGCGCAATAAGCCGTGAAATTAGCAACAACTATGAGAAACATTGCAAAAAAAGTATCATAAATACACTTTGAAGCATTGTTTAATAATAAAATTACAAAAGTTTTCTAAAATTTCATCAACTTCAATTAATATTTTCAATAAATCCAATAATTATTATAAAGATTATCGGTAAATAATGCCAGTAGCCTGGAGATCTGTGTAAGAGGCGTTTTTCTGTCGTTAAAACGGTTATAGAGGGTTGAAAACTTTGCCAATGGCGGTACCGATTTTATAGCCTAGTCAAGCTTCAATGTTCTTTTATGTTATATGTCTGGATGCATCGGGACTTTCTTTCAACTACCGTTGGGCCTTTAATTAACTAAATTCGAGAAAATACGCAATTTTTGTACCAAATACACAACTTCATAGAAAACAAGGATAACATGTTACTATGTAGCAAAGATACAGTCTCCTAGTTGTGCCTTTACTACTTTTGAATATATCCAAGCTAATTGTTGCGAAGGCGACGATCTAAATGAATTTCCGTCATTAGTATACAATTATGTGTCCTGTGGCGCATAATATATGAATTTAATTACATAGCTGGGGTTCAGAGATTGTAGTTTATTTTTGCCTTAGTATTTTCAATTAATCTAATAAAGTCAAATCTTAACAGTACTTTGGAATTAGCCGACCGAGGCGCCTAGCATGTGTCTTGTCGGTTATACTCCCAGCTCAAATTGATTAATTTTGAATATTCGGCAATATTTTTGGTACAATTCGCCTCAGGTCGACGAATTGGATCAGAAAATATCCATTTCGTGCCAAATTAACGCAAAAAATTTCCGATTTTTTGGGTTTTGAATGGTCGCTCCCCCTCTCCTTTGGTACCCAAAACTTTCGAAAAATATTTTATCGATAAATGCATAATTTTTGCACCATTTGAACCGCGTTTACAAGTTAAGCTTAATGGTGGTAAAATCAGCGCTATCCGTTCATGGCTCCCTAGGCTAAGGAATCCACAGAAATGGAAATAACTCCTTAACCTTTGAATCTATTTAGGTGATTTTGCAACCGTTCAACTCAGGTAGTAAATATGGGTGGAACGGTGTATACAAATATGAGTTTGTCGAGAAAAATATTACTTCGAAACTTTTGGGTACCGATGGCACCACTGGGAACCCAAAAAGTATAAAATTTTATGCCCTAAAACTGTCCGAAATAGATATTTCCTAATTCAGCGGTTCGAGCTGATTCGAATGGTACCAAAATTATTGATGTTACTATCTATTACAGCTTCAACACTGATCAATTTCGGGCTAGCAAAAATGACCAGAAAAGTCCCCTTAGTGTGTTAAGTGGGCAATTTTCTTTCCAAAAAATATTTAAAATATATATATACTGTAAATTGACTTACTAATGGTTCGTCGTATCTCAACACACGCCAATACGCACCCACCAACGCTGCAATAAGAAAACCGATTGCAATGATTGTAGAGATGAGTGTAAGAGCATGAATAACCGAACGAACAACTTTAAATATCATCATAATGACGTTTTCCGAGCAGCAGCAACTACAGCAAAATTCGATATTTTCGGATTTATTATCTACAACAGTAGATTTATTTAATGATGGATGTTTTCGGCAATATCCTTGTTTGTCGTCGACAACCAATGGTTCTTCTGAATAGTGAGTTGTATTTAATAATGTTTGACTAATTGTATAGCAACTATTGCTATTGGCACCGGTGACGATATTTGTATTCGATTTCAAATTATTTGAGTCACAAGTTGGATTTTGACTGAGAAAATCGGCACTCTTTTTATTGTTGCTATTATAGGTGTTGTTGTTAATATCTTCGTATAAATAATAGCTTGCGGAATTATCGAATAAAGGCTTTGTTCGATTACCGTTAGCTGCACTGATAAATGATTTTCTGAAAAAAAATATATTTTAAAAAAGCAGTTTACTAAATCGTTATATCAATAATTGGCTAGAGAAAATCAGATTTGGTATTTGTTATTTTTGTAGTGTGTTTTATGTTTTAATTCCAGTTCGTTGTAGCTACACGATCTATAATTTTGGAGCAGAGCGAATGGCCAATTTAACATGGGCCGGCGACAAATAGTACTGGGTAGTAGTATTTCAGGCGACAAATAGTAGTGGGTAGTAGTATTTCAGGCGACAAATAGTAGTGGGTAGTAGTATTTCAGGCGACAAATAGTAGTGGGTAGTAGTATTTCAGGCGACAAATAGTAGTGGGTAGTAGTATTTCAGGCGACAAATAGTAGTGGGTAGTAGTATTTCAGGCGACAAATAGTAGTGGGTAGTAGTATTTCAGGCGACAAATAGTAGTGGGTAGTAGTATTTCAGGCGACAAATAGTAGTGGGTAGTAGTATTTCAGGCGACAACGAAGTTGAATTCTGGGAGCCGAAATAGGCCATAGCCGTCCAGCCCGATTTTTACACACCATCTAATTACAGATATATCGCTATCCATACATTTAGAGAATGCAAATGATTAGGCTGAGATAGAGAAAATTTCCGATTTTTGGATCTAGTTAAATAGATATGGGTTATGAGTACCTGTAGGGCCGCAATGGATCTATTCAGCACCTGAAGTCCCAGCTCAATTCTGTCGTGCAATACTATATACAGAACCAGTGGTGCAGTTATATGGTGGGCCAGGGGGCATCCCCCGCCCCAATCCAACAAATTTCTTAGTTCTTCGATTGATAAACTCAGACTTCGCATTGGGTGCAGTTCCGCCGTTAGGAATCGCCTACTGGCTGATAGGGTGCGTCACAAATATGAGGTCCTTCACAACCTCCATTTGGACCAAGTGTAATTAGGAATTTGAATAATTGCGAAAAAATATCACTGGGTAAAAATGGCTCTGATGTGGAGGTCCTCGCGGGCAGATCTTTAGGTTCAAGAGGGTCCTGGGGAGAGTTTCATCAATTTTCGCAAAATTTTCAACAATTTTCATCAATTTTCGCAAAATTTTCAACAATTTTTGTCAATTTTCCCAAAATGTGGTGAGCACCGTTGGCTCGTGGGAAGTGACAACTTACGGAAAAGGGGTGGGGTAAAGTAAATATTATTGTTGGGCAGCGGCTGGAATTTTAGATAACCGGCCGGCTGTCTTGCAAGCCGGTAAAACGGTGGGCGGGAAAAGCGGCCGGATGGCCAGCCACTTTTCCAGCTAGTATCTAGCAGTACTGCGATGAGGACCTGATCAAAATTAGGTTTGCGAATTTTTTATTGCGATATTTCATTCAAATAGTGGATTTTACGGTGCTGAATCAGCCCGTCGGCGACAGCGGGAGTTCGTCATGGGGAAAATTGGGCTCAATATTTTGTAATTTTAGCCAATTTCCCCCGACTTTTCTATTTTGTCTATTTTTTTCCCAATTTTTGCCTATTCTCACCCTATTTTTGTTAAATTTCAGCGCGCCTTCGGTCGGCGTTCCATTTTTCAGCGTTTGTGGAGCCTTTAGGGAGAGGTGGATTTGACAAAAATGGGTCCAACCCTTAGGGCGGGTAACACCGCGCCACCAATGGCAATGTGTGCAGGCTGCTGACACTAAAAATTTTGAGATTTGAAACAATTTAGGCCCTTTTAAACAAAAATATTGGCTGTACTCCTGGGTAATACTGGGTAAAAATGGCTCTGATGTGGAGGTCCTCGCGGGCAGATCTTTAGGTTCAAGAGGGTCCTGGGGAGAGTTTCATCAATTTTCGCAAAATTTTCAACAATTTTCATCAATTTTCGCAAAATTTTCAACAATTTTTGTCAATTTTCCCAAAATGTGGTGAGCACCGTTGGCTCGTGGGAAGTGACAACTTACGGAAAAGGGGTGGGGTAAAGTAAATATTATTGTTGGGCAGCGGCTGGAATTTTAGATAACCGGCCGGCTGTCTTGCAAGCCGGTAAAACGGTGGGCGGGAAAAGCGGCCGGATGGCCAGCCACTTTTCCAGCTAGTATCTAGCAGTACTGCGATGAGGACCTGATCAAAATTAGGTTTGCGAATTTTTTATTGCGATATTTCATTCAAATAGTGGATTTTACGGTGCTGAATCAGCCCGTCGGCGACAGCGGGAGTTCGTCATGGGGAAAATTGGGCTCAATATTTTGTAATTTTAGCCAATTTCCCCCGACTTTTCTATTTTGTCTATTTTTTTCCCAATTTTTGCCTATTCTCACCCTATTTTTGTTAAATTTCAGCGCGCCTTCGGTCGGCGTTCCATTTTTCAGCGTTTGTGGAGCCTTTAGGGAGAGGTGGATTTGACAAAAATGGGTCCAACCCTTAGGGCGGGTAACACCGCGCCACCAATGGCAATGTGTGCAGGCTGCTGACACTAAAAATTTTGAGATTTGAAACAATTTAGGCCCTTTTAAACAAAAATATTGGCTGTACTCCTGTACAGAACCCGCTATTGTTGAAATTATACTCAACCTCTTCATCAAATGCCTCTGTCCCAAATTTTTTTCGTAAGTCCTTTAATTACCAAATTCTTTGCAGTTTCTGGCTCATAACCACAGTGTGTGTATAAGTTATTATCTGCATAAATCGACTTAAACAACCGTAACCTGTCAGATATTGTATGACAATACCCAAGCGATCATTATTCAGATTTCAAAGAAACTCTGATTCCAGCTTGTTGGCTTTAGTAAAGAACGCCCTCATTCTATCTGCAGTCACTGCTACTAACCAACTTTCGTTTCCACTCTTTACAAAGAATCTTTCTTTCAGTCAAGTCCGAATCAGATTTCTAATCCCAAACTCGCAGTGTTCGACCCATGTCCTACTCGATCCGCTATCTCAATACCTTCTACTATAGAATGCCCGTTAGCTTAATCCAGAATAACCATATTATTTCGACCTATCCTGTTTAAGTATTAAAGCAACCTAGTGACGTCCACTCATCTTTTCCCAAGAGTCAACAAATCTAGTTAGGTGTCCAAAACGCATCTAATTTTAAAAACGCTTGAATTGAAAACATATTTAGAATAGAATTTCAGCTTTAAACAGTTTTCAAGTTCGACAATTTGAGCTATGAAAATTTATCTATCGTAGAGCATATATATACATAAATATTACGGGCATATTATAAGTTTCTGATAACTTTCAAGAAAATACATTGTTATTAAATTTAAGCATAAATGTTAATAGTTCACATTAATAATATTAATATATATTTAGATCTTGGTATACGTTTCACAAGAACCAAATGCCTGACTAACAAAATTATCAACTTTAAATTAACCTATCCAATGTGCCTAGAGCATATCTGAAAAGTAAAATTGTTATGCAGCGTCCAGCTGTCAGCCTATGATGCAATAGTAGATAACATTACGACTTAGGCCGAGGTAACGGTTATTCCGTGCTGGGCTTAGCAATTAACCTATCCCATGTGCCTAGAGCATATCTGAAAAGTAAAATTGTTATGCAGCGTCCAGCTGTCAGCCTATGATGCAATAGTAGATAACATTACGACTTAGGCCGAGGTAACGGTTATTCCGTGCTGGGCTTAGCAATTAACCTATCCAATGTGCCTAGAGCATATCTGAAAAGTAAAATTGTTATGCAGCGTCCAGCTGTCAGCCTATGATGCAATAGTAGATAACATTACGACTTAGGCCGAGGTAACGGTTATTCCGTGCTGGGCTTAGCAATTAACGTATCCAATGTGCCTAGAGCATATCTGAAAAGTAAAATTGTTATGCAGCGTCCAGCTGTCAGCCTATGATGCAATAGTAGATAACATTACGACTTAGGCCGAGGTAACGGTTATTCCGTGCTGGGCTTAGCAATTAACCTATCCAATGTGCCTAGAGCATATCTGAAAAGTAAAATTGTTATGCAGCGTCCAGCTGTCAGCCTATGATGCAATAGTAGATAACATTACGACTTAGGCCGAGGTAACGGTTATTCCGTGCTGGGCTTAGCAATTAACCTATCCAATGTGCCTAGAGCATATCTGAAAAGTAAAATTGTCATGCAGCGTCCAGCTGACAGCCTATGATGCAATAGTAGATAACATTACGACTTAGGCCGAGGTAACGGTTATTCCGTGCTGGGCTTAGCAATTAACCTATCCAATGTGCCTAGAGCATATCTGAAAAGTAAAATTATTATGCAGCGTCCAGCTGTCAGCCTATGATGCAATAGTAGATAACATTACGACTTAGGCCGAGGTAACGGTTATTCCGTGCTGGGCTTAGCAATTAACCTATTCAATGTGCCTAGAGCATATCTGAAAAGTAAAATTGTTATGCAGCGTCCAGCTGTCAACCTATGATGCAATAGTAGATAACATTACGACTTAGGCCGAGGTAACGGTTATTGCGTGCTGGGCTTAGCAATTAACCTATCCAATGTGCCTAGAGCATATCTGAAAAGTAAAATTGTTATGCAGCGTCCAGCTGTCAGCCTATGATGCAATAGTAGATAACATTACGACTTAGGCCGAGGTAACGGTTATTGCGTGCTGGGCTTAGCAATATAGTTCAGCAATAAGTGATTTTTCGAGAATAAAATCATTCATCTGGATATTTTATTCGTCAAATTAAGCCATTCCGGTATGTTAAGCCAGGCGGCCTAAATATATACCGTTGTTGTTTCAATTAAACTTCAAATTAAGCGTAGGAGATAACGACTCAGGCCGGAGCAATACGGATAATGCATGCTGAGCTTACTAAAAGAAAAATGACCTAACCGATATATGCGTATTTAATTAGATTAAGGCCCGCTAAGTAATAATTACGTGACTTGATAATAACGTTTGTTGGTTATTATATAAGTTTTAGGTTAATAGATGTTTAGATATTTATACATTTTATAGGTTATTTTATAGGTTAGCCATAGTTATATTATTTGATAATAGTTTTCATTGATGTGGCAATATAATATAGTGTAGTAAAAATATTTTATGGTTTATCATTAAACATTCAATAAATAACTTTATACAAAAAGCAAAGTAACTAACGTGTTGCTTATTATATCTGGATTTATTTATGTGTAACATGTAATATGAACCGAATTTTTGGTTCATACCGTATAATCCCTTGCCTCATAATTGAACTAAAACGTCTAGGTACAAGAATTCTCCCCAACCGTGAAAATTGTGCTTTGTTAAATTGTTTGAAAATTACAAAATATTTGAACTTCAAAACCTACAACGTAGCATATGTAATTCCAACCCATAAATCAGACGTCAAGATATATAATCTACAAACAGATGATGGAAATTCTTTTAGATCGTCGTCGTGACATGTTTAGCTTGGACAGAGCACAAAGTAGTATTAGGCACAACTAGGAGACTATATCTTTGTTGCAATAAACTATCGTTGGTTACCTTTCCTTTTATAATGCTGTAAAACTTATTAAAAAATTGTGTTTATTTTTCTCAAATTTAGTGCACTAAAGGCCCACCGGTAGTTAGTAACTACGTTTATGACTAATTCAACTTTTTTCCACTTCATGAGTAAGATCATATAATAAATGAACAGCGTGTTTTCATGGAAACTTAAGGCGTGTTCACACGCTCAAACTTTTTGCTCAAAATTTGAGCAAAAAGTTTGAGCGTGTGAACACGCCTTTAGATAGAAACACTGCTGTGCCTTCTCGATTTCTTCGATCGATCTTCGATAATTATATCAAGTACCTGTTGGAGGTACCAAAACTGGTAATCTTACAACAAAGCTAATAAAAATACGTAACAAGACTGTAATTGAAAATATCTGGCTTTTGCTGAAAAAAAAATTAAAAAATGCTATCAATTCAGTTACATTTTTAATAGAGCTTTCTTTAGCAAACTTACATATTTAGCGAAAAATTTAAAATTCAAATTTCTAATTATAGCGTTGTATAAAATTAGGTTTAGAGAAGGATGTTCCGAAATGTATAGACTCAGCGATATCACTCATTTTACTACTCTTTTTAACAGAGGCGTCCCTACTTTTCACTGACAAACGTGAGAAAATTAACTCATAAGGTTATAACAAAATTTCTAATTATAGCGTTGTATAAAATTAGGTTTGGAGAAAGATGTTCCGAAATGTATAGACTCAGCGATATCACTCATTTTACTACTCTTTTTAACAGAGGCGTCCCCACTTTTCACAGACAAACGTGAAAAAAATTAACTCATAAGGTTATAACAAAATTTCTAATTATAGCGTTGTATAAAATTAGGTTTGGAGAAGGATGTTCCGAAATGTATAGACTCAGCGATATCACTCATTTTACTACTCTTTTTAACAGAGGCGTCCCCACTTTTCACAGACAAACGTGAAAAAATTAACTCATAAGGTTATAACAAAATTTCTAATTATAGCGTTGTATAAAATTAGGTTTGGAGAAGGATGTTCCGAAATGTATAGACTCAGCGATATCACTCATTTTACTACTCTTTTTAACAGAGGCGTCCCCACTTTTCACAGACAAACGTGAAAAAATTAACTAATAAGGTTATAACAAAATTTCTAATTATAGCGTTGTATAAAATTAGGTTTGGAGAAGGATGTTCCGAAATGTATAGACTCAGCGATATCACTCATTTTACTACTCTTTTTAACAGAGGCGTCCCCACTTTTCACAGACAAACGTGAAAAAATTAACTAATAAGGTTATAACAAAATGAATATTATCGACAGACAATTTCCAGTTTTTACCACCCCCACCCCAAATTTGAGGAGGTTGCGATGCCCTTGGTTTTCAAACATAATTTATGCGATAAAATGTATGGAGTAAAAATTTAAGCGTACAAACAGCAAAACTGCGTCAGACAAAGCATGATCACATCGAAACCTAATTTTGATGCATGATTTCTTGATTTTCAATCTAAATGCTTTAAATTGTTGTGAATCATCTATGATAAATGTCGCTCGCTCGCAATTATACCGGTCACTGCGCACTCGAGGGACACACACTCTTGTATGTTATAATTCACGCTTCTGTCATATACATATATGTATAAATAAACGCGTTCAAAAAACCCGTGTAGCATTACTTACCATGATAAATAAAAACAAATTTGAAAACAATATCATGGCCTGACAGAAATGATGAAACAACTTTTAACGTATATTCCAAAAGAAAGAACAACAGCGTAGTTAGAAACAGAGCTTTGTGACAAGAAACCTTGGTTTACCGCCGCGTTGTCGTTGTTATGTGATAAATAGTTTTAAAATTCGTAATTTAAATTTTATTTTACATGCAACGGGCTATTGACTTGACAGTAACTATATGCATCATCTTTGATAGTAAGTAGTACAGTAAACGAACGTGAAAACGTTAAAACGTTTCAAGGTTATACACAAACATATATAAGAAAAAACACAATGAACATTATTTTTATGATATAAACGAACATATTTTAAAACCTACGGGGTAAGGATGTACGATGGTAGTGTGACAACTACGTATGATGAGCTTTACTCTCCGACGTGCCCAGGATTTGTTGACGGATATGACTAAAAATTCTTGGCACCCAAGGAAGGAAGAGTGGAGGCCTTCAGCGTACCCAGGAGGACAAGTAAGTTGGTCAGTGGGGTGGGATCATTTTTCGAAATGTTTTGAGACTTGAAATTTTTCTAATTTTTGCTAATTTTCCGATAGCTATAAGATATAAGCAGGTACAAATATTTGTAACAATTATGATTTTTTTGATAAAATTAACAGTGGTGTACAATGCGTATGATGCGATCCGATACGGGCCAAGTCTGAGCTCTATCGTGCAACTGTACATCGCTTGTTGCTTTTTTGCAATCATCAGATTCCAGTCGGATAAAATTACGCATATGCTATCGGAACCGTTCGAAATACAATGAGAACATGGCCCTTGTGAGCAAACAAAACAAGAATTTTTCAAATATATGTATTTATCTATCACTTTTTGACTGAACATCTGCCAAATGTTTTAAATTTATCACCTACACAGTACTCATGAAATTCATTGATCGATTAGGAGCCCTTGTCAGCTTCCTTCTTCTCTAATCGATTTCATTCCGAATTACCTACTACTTTACCTACCTTAACCAACTCCAAACTATTCTACTATAACATGTTTCTATTTCCATTTTCCTACGAATGCAGCTTCACAATTATAACTCTGTCTATGTGTGTGATTTCAGCTAACAAATATCATTTTACAATATAAACAACACATTGTTCATGCATCACAGAGACAAATGTATATTTGTATGAATATATATTTTATAGTGAAAATTGAATACAATCCAACCAACCGACAACAACAACAACAACAACAACAACAACACAATGCAATACTCTAATACAACCTGGCGTTATTGTCATGGCAACATTCGATATATCTAAATATTAATGCCACTGGCTGTCTCAAATGTAATTGTATACTGTGCATTATTTTTTTTTGGTACTGGATAGTATAAATGTATCAGAATACTGATGAATCATCGGATAAAACATGACATGTATGTACAGCCAATGTAAAGTCTCGTATGTACCATAGGAACTGAATAAAATTTCGATTTGATTTTGATTTGACAGGTTGCTATCAGCGAGCGGCAGTTAAATGGTTTTCTACAACTACTTACTTAGTTGCCTAATCATCTTGGGGGACCATAACAATGGGAAAACCCCTGTTTTAAGAATACTACAGTCCGCCTATGTATTCGATCATCGATTTTGTCACGCTTACGTGTAGCACTGTTATGCTATTCGTCAAGCCAACTCCCATTTTTCAGGTTGTTGTCAATAAATTTTGTTCCGGATCCCCGACATTTCAGCTTCTGGTTGCCACCTGTCATAGAACTAAGGAACATAAAGCTAGTGTATTTCGTCTATTAGGAGACTTAACATAGCAACCACACCCCTGTTTAAATTAGGTACTGCACCAGTATCCCGAGCGGTCACAACGTACTAGCGTCTGGTGTTTACATAATTATATAATAGTTTTAAAATTATTATTTTATAATATAATATTAATATATAATATCAAACAATTAATATAGTGTCATAATAAGTGTTCAAAATTTATTCATGAATAAATTAGTTAAAGTTTGGCTTTGGGTTAAAATTGCGTTGAAAGAAGAGGCTCGACTGTGGAAAGTTCAAGCTTTTGCTAAAGTTACTTGAGTAGATAGTGCGTCATTAAGAGAACGGAAAAAATAATTTCACAACCTAACAATTGCGACCAATAACTGTGGATTCAGTGAATTGTCCAACAGAAACTAACTACTTAAAACACGGTTGTGCAATAAGTGCAATCATTTCAGCGGAAAACCTATCGAAGTGACAACTGAAAGGATCCACGGGCGATAATACATTGGACCAGCCGGAACTGGAACCCGGATCTCTAGCTTGCAAGAATAGCGCGCTACCATTACACCACAGGCCCCGATCACAGCGTGTTCAGCTACGCTATATATGATAGCGTAGTGAGATGCTACACAACCTTCTATGGTACTCGCATTTTTACATACGTTTCAGGATACCTGCTGAAATGACTCATGATATTTTCAGTATTAATGATAAACAAATAAGTAGGTAAGCTAAAAACAGCTAACATTCGTGAGCTCTCTCTCAAAGCAAATAAAACCTGAAAACGCGATTTAGTTTCAGGGAATCGGTCGTCGCTGGCTCAAACAAAATATTAATTTGCTAAATATTGTTTAGCAATCGATGAATCATCTCGATAACAATTAATGTCATTTCCAGTAGGGAAACTGTATTGTCATATTAACTCAACTTTATATAATTTTATCGAAAAACAGACTGATTTCGAAATGAAACCATATCACAATAACTTCGAGAATGTACAGGGTGTTTCAGAAGTAACTACTCACACTTTGTCAATCAATATCTTCTGGCGTAACATTTCGCATTGGCTGTTTATCGCTGTCAGGTTATTATAAATATATACTGTTTATACCATGGATTCCCCACGACAATCTCTGCCTGAAAAATCTGTGTTGTAAAACTTTACTATAAATACGGAAATTATGCCGAAGTCTCACGCCAGTGGAAAAATCATTTCGACTCAATAGCTCCTACTCGCAAGACGATGGCTGATATTATTTCCCGATTTGGCAGTGTAGCGAAACGGCTGAGGCCGGGTCGTCCAAAGTCTGCCACAAGTGGGACCAGAAAGCTGCATTAAGCGTTGCGGTATCCAGGAGCCCCCAGAAGTCAACTCGAAGGGCTTTCCTCCAGCTGGGTATTCCTCATACTTCCGTTTGGCGCCTTTACGAGGAGCTTAACTTGAAGCCCTTTCGGCCCCGTCTTATCCATGGACTCTCTGATGATGATTTCGATCGCAGAGTCCAGTTTTGTGAGACATTTATGAACATGGTGGAAAGCAGTGCGTTGGACCTTGATCGCATTTTGTGGACCGACGAGGCGGTTTTCAAGCTCAATGGTCATGTTAATCGCCATAATTGTGTTTATTAGTCTGAAGACAATCCACATGTCACGATTAACAAAGAGGTCAACGCCCCTGGAGTCTGTGTCTGGGCCGGAATTTGTTCACAAGGCATCGTTGGTCCATTCTTTTTTGACGGAAATGTCAATAAAACCAGCTATTTGGAACTTTTATCTGTGAATGTCTACCCTCAAATCGCAACCGAGGACCTTGTTTTCATGCATGACGGAGCCCCAGCTCACTACGCTACCGAAGTCCGCACTTGGCTGGACGAAAGTTTCCCAAATCGATGGAACGGCCGCAGAGTTGCCATCGAGTGGCCAGCTAGGTCACCAGACTTAACTCCGCCTGACTTCTTTCTTTGGAGTGTTCTGAAAGAAGATGTTTATGGAACTAGGGCGAAGGACCTTCAAGAATTGATGGACAGAATAAAACCAGCGTTTCCTAAAATTCCAGTGGACTTATGCGCCAAAGTTTGCCGATCTGTACCATCCCGACTGGAGAAATGCATTCAGCTTGGCGGTGCACAGACGGAGCTGTTCTGAGATCTCTCTTCGTAATGTAAGTAAACTTTTAATACTTGTCTATAATTATACAAAAAACTGGCGAGCTACCTCTGCCCAGTCAACCGATAGTTAGCATAAAACAGTGGGTAGTTACTTGTGAAACACCCTGTATAAGCCCTAGGGCGTTGCAAAGGGGACGAAGGTCTTCTTACGCCCAGGGGTGAAAAATATTAGTATCACAATAACTTCGAGAATGTATAAGCCCAAGGGTGTTGCAAAGGGGAGGAAGGTCTTCTTACGTCCAGGGGTGAAAAATATTAATATCACAATAAATTCGAGAATGTATAAGCCCTAGGGCGTTGCAAAGGGGAGGAAGGTCTTCTTACGTCCAGGGGGGAAAAATGTTAATATCACAATAACTTCGAGAATGTATAAGCCCAAGGGCGTTGCAAAGGGGAGGAAGGTCTTCTTACGTCCAGGGGTGAAAAATATTAATATCACAATAACTTCGAGAATGTATAAGCCCAAGGGCGCTGCAAAGGGGACGAAGGTCTTCTTACGTCCAGGGATGAAAAATATTAATATCACAATAACTTCGAGAATGTATAAGCCCAAGGGCGCTGCAAAGGAGAGGAAGGTCTTCTTACGTCCAGGGGTGAAAAATATTAATATCACAATAAGTTTGAGAATGTATAAGCCCAAGGGCGTTGCAAAGGAGAGGAAGGCCTTACGTCCAGGGGTGAAAAATATTAATATCACAATAACTTCGAGAATGTATAAGCCCAAGGGCGTTGCAAAGGGGAGGAAGGTCTTCTTACGTCCGGGGGGGGAATATTAATATCACAATAACTTCGAGAATGCATAAGCCCAAGGGCGCTGCAAAGGGGACGAAGGTCTTCTTACGTCCAGGGATGAAAAATATTAATATCACAATAACTTCGAGAATGTATAAGCCCAAGGGCGCTGCAAAGGGGGGGAAGGTCTTCTTACGTCCAGGGGTGAAAAATATTAATATCACAATAAATTCGAGAATGTATAAGCCCAAGGGCGTTGCAAAGGGGAGGAAGGTCTTCTTACGTCCAGGGGGGGGAAATATTAATATCACAATAAATTCGGGAATGTATAAGCCCAAGGGCGTTGCAAAGGGGAGGAAGGTCATCTTACGTTCAGGGGTGAAAAATATTAATATCACAATAACTTCGAGAATGTATAAGCCCAAGGGCGCTGCAAAGGGGACGAAGGTCTTCTTACGTCCAGGGATGAAAAATATTAATATCACAATAATTTCGAGAATGTATAAGCCCAAGGGCGCTGCAAAGGGGAGGAAGGCCTTCTTACGTCCAGGGGTGAAAAATATTAATATCACAATAAAATCGAGACTGTATAAATCCAAGGGCGTTGCAAAGGGGAGGAAGGTCTTCTTACATCCAGGGGTGAAAAATATTAATATCACAATAAATTCGAGAATGTATAAGCCCAAGGACGTTGCAAAGAGGACGAAGCTCTTCTTACGTCCAAGGGTGAAAATTATTAATATCTCAATAACTTCGAGAATGTATAAGCCCAGGGCGTTGCAAAGGGGACGAAGGTCTTCTTACGTCCAGGGGTGAAAAATATTAATATCACAATAAATTCGAGAATGTATAAGCCCAAGGGCGTTGCAAAGGAGAGGAAGGTCTTCTTACGTCCAGGGGGAAAATATTAATATCACAATAACTTCGAGAATGTATAAGCCCAAGGGCGTTGCAAAGGGGAGGAAGGTCTTCTTACGTCCAGGGGGAAAATATTAATATCACAATAAATTCGAGAATGTATAAGCCCAAGGACGTTGCAAAGAGGACGAAGCTCTTCTTACGTCCAGGGGTGAAAATTATTAATATCTCAATAACTTCGAGAATGTATAAGAACAGGGCGTTGCAAAGGGGACGAAGGTCTTCTTACGTCCAGGGGTGAAAAATATTAATATCACAATAAATTCGAGAATGTATAAGCCCAAGGGCGTTGCAAAGGGGAGGAAGGTCTTCTTACGTCCAGGAGGAAAATATTAATATCACAATAACTTCGAGAATGTATAAGCCAAGGGCGCTGCAAAGGGGAGGAAGGTCTTCTTACGCCCAGGGGTGAAAAATATTAATATCACAATAACTTCGAGACTGTATAAGCCCAAGGGCGTTGCAAAGGGGAGGAAGGTCTTCTTACGTCCAGGGGTGAAAAATATTAATATCACAATAACTTCGAGACTGTATAAGCCCAAATGCGTTGCAAAGGGGAGGAAGGTCTTCTTACATCCAGGGGTGAAAAATATTAATATCACAATAAATTCGAGAATGTATAAGCCCAAGGGCGTTGCAAAGGGGAGGAAGGTCTTCTTACATCCAGGGGTGAAAAACATTAATATCACAATAACTTCGAGACTGTATAAGCCCAAGGGCGTTGCAAAGGGGAGGAAGGTCTTCTTACGTCCAGGGGTGAAAAATATTAATATCACAATAACTTCGAGACTGTATAAGCCCAAGGGCGTTGCAAAGGGGACGAAGGTCTTCTTACGTCCAGGGGTGAAAAATATTAATATCACAATAACTTCGAGACTGTATAAGCCCAAGGGCGTTGCAAAGGGGAGGAAGGTCTTCTTACATCCAGGGGTGAAAAATATTAATATCACAATAAATTCGAGAATGTATAAGCCCAAGGGCGTTGCAAAGGGGAGGAAGGTCTTCTTACATCCAGCGGTGAAAAATATTAATATCACAATAACTTCGAGACTGTATAAGCCCAAGGGCGTTGCAAAGGGGAGGAAGGTCTTCTTACGTCCAGGGGTGAAAAATATTAATATCACAATAACTTCGAGACTGTATAAGCCCAAGGGCGTTGCAAAGGGGAGGAAGGTCTTCTTACATCCAGGGGTGAAAAATATTAATATCACAATAAATTCGAGAATGTATAAGCCCAAGGGCGTTGCAAAGGGGAGGAAGGTCTTCTTACATCCAGGGGTGAAAAATATTAATATCACAATAAATTCGAGAATGTATAAGCCCAAGGGCGTTGCAAAGGGGAGGAAGGTCTTCTTACGTCCAGGGGTGAAAAATATTAATATCACAATAACTTCGAGACTGTATAAGCCCAAGGGCGTTGCAAAGGGGAGGGGGGTATTCTTACGTCCAGAAATGAAAAATATTAACTCAAGGGGTTATAACAAAATGAATGTCAACGACCGCCCTCCAGTTTTGAAAAGCTTGCGATGCCCACGTATAAAAGCCTGAAATAAACCCAGAAAGCAGCAGTGCTCCCACAAATACTTATGATTAAGGGGTGCCTTTGATAAACGACAGTTCTAAATGATTCAAAACATTGAGTATATATAAAGCGAGAGTCTGCAAAACGCTATAGAACTCGGGAGTTAAAGAATACGGAATATGATTCGGATTTCTGTTACTTCGGAAAATCGTAAGCAGTTGCATAAAATTTCTCGCCGGCTTGGAAGATATAACCGTCGATTTCATGTGAAAGGATAAGAGGGCGGTGTTCAGATTTATATATTAGTTCACTTTAAAAGTTAATACACCATGCTTGTTGTCTTCTCAAAATCAAGAATTAAATCATGCCAATATTCGCGGTCCTAATTCTGTCATCGATATTTGCAAGTTAAAGAACACCAACACTGACCCCATGATCTACGAAGGCAATTTGCGTACGCATGCATTTGCCGATTGTACAAATTTATTCGCGTTCATCAAACAGCATCTTGGGATCACGTACCGGTGTTCGTGGGTTAGTAAAATGCAGAATAAAGACACGATTAAAGTCACGTTTTCAAGCGTGCGTAGTTATCAAACAACGATACTAAATTGTAAAATGGTCAGCGCAAACAGTATTGCGACTACCTCTTCCGTAAATTGTGACGGTGGACATAAGTTAAAATTATGATTTGTGCGCCTGTATCGATTTTGAGATCATGAACTGATTTGACAAAAGAAAAACTCACAAGTACGCAGTGAACACATGTTTCGAAAAACCCAGCCCTTTGATCCTGCCTTGTAGGCTATAGATTTCTTATATGATATATCACACAAAGCATTACACAAAGCATAAGACTAATTTGGGTGCTATTGCAAACTAAGCAACCCTCGCTTGAGATTTTCCTATTTCTCTAATTTATAAACGTACTATCACACCATGGACCTTCTCGAGACTTTGGTAGTAAATTCTTTTGTACGTACAAACTAATTCTTTTTTCCAGCTAAAAACTATTGATTAAAGCTATATAAATACAAAATTTTATTTTTGGAAAAATTCAGTCAAATATTTTATTTTTAATAAACGGAGTGACGCGAGAGCAAGACCAGCCGGCCAGATGTTAAAATAGCTGTTTAATCAAAGCTGAGTTATTTGTAATATTTTTTACAACAAAAATCAGTTGAATGATGTGCTGAGATCATTGGCCATTAGATTTTAAATATTGCCTAGCCAGTTAAAATTCGTAATTAATACTGAGATCGAGCGAAACTCGTAACTTGTAACGTCAATTGATGGATATAAATCCACACATATATAGTTGCACCTTAAACAAATCAGACTAATCATTACAAAGATTCCAACGATGCTAACAAAATTTTGTCTGATTTTTGGATCGAAAAACGCTTTTAGCACTTATTTCATACCCAAATACGAGTATCAAGATGATCTCAACAGCGTCCGATTAATCACAGCAGCATTACAAGCACAGTGAATAGTATCATAGCATTTTAGCGGTTCTTACATGCCGCAAAACAAAATTCGGCTTTGATCTTAGTTTAAAAGAGATCGTAATTTAATCGTAGGTCTTGAAAATGGACATATTCAAATAAATGACATCATGTGCCGATGACTTAGTTCAATTTATACTAAAATTTAGTTGTATTCACCCGTCTATTCATAACATATAGTCATTGTTGCAATAATGTAATAATATTTCACATTAGTGCAGTAATTAAGAAAAAGAATATCTTACAGCAAAATAGTTTTGTTTTATAGCAATAAATTTTTTGTGAAAGTTTCGCGTAGCGTACAAGTTTTTATGAAATCTTTATAGCAATAAATTTTTTTGAAGGTTTTTCTAGCGTGGAGGTTTTTATGAAAACTTTACTGGTCTGGATGAATAGTTAAGCATAGTATACGTAGAAAAATTTGGAAGTCCTTGCGAGACAAATCAGTTATAACTTTCGAACACTAAAATACGCCGTACAATTGCTGTAATTAGTTTACTTCCAACGGGGTAAATCCAACGGTGATACTTGTATTTTTATCAAAATGAGGTCTGATATTACCAGTAAAATAGGGTTTATTCATTGTCGGAACACCTATTTACTCAATTCCTGTATTGGCAACACCAAAATAGCTTCACAAATGCTAAACTCTTAACACAGGAAAAAACTCCTAAATTCATCGTATCTCTATACAACGAACACCGAAATCTGATATTCGATCACCAAAGCTTTCCTCATTATAATAATGCATCAAAAACACTAAAAGGCTTTGCGTTATTTGCAAATTATTATTATTAAAACCACTGATTTTATATCATTGTTATAAAATAATTATATATAGCTTTACAGAAAGTTGAGCACCACTTGGTTTAGTCTAAGTTTCGTCGGCAAATGACTGTTTCGCTATTGAAAAATATAATTTTTTTATTATGAATAGTTATATTTGGCAATGTTTTTCGATGCAACAACAGCAACAACGTGCTAATGTAATCCATTCACACATATATCTATTAATTTCAAGTATATATGCGTCATTCGTCAGTATAGCAACAGTTTTGAAAAAGTACACAGCGGAGAAGGTACAGATTGTTTTTAAAAAAAACTAACTATGTAACCCAACAACAATGACTGACAATGTTAAAAGTTGAGATTATATTGACAACTAAGCGTAAAAGATTGTTTGTTTCGTAATAAGAAATTGACTCAAGCTAAAATTGACATCTAATAGAAATTTAGAAATTGACGATGATTATTCGTCATTGGCGTGTACAGCATTTACCTAGATTTGGGCACAGGCGGAGGCTTACAAATGGAGTGAGAAACAGAAAATTTGGTAAATTTCGAGGTTTGATCCACTCCACGAGCTAAACTTGGAATCCGTTTGGGTTAGGGAATGGCCTTCTGCCCGCTTTCTTCGTCAAGGGCGTGCATAGGATTTACCTACATTTGGCGCGGGGTGTGCAAGCGCAGGTTTACAATATGAGAGGGAAACGAAAAATTAGTTAAATTTCGAGGTTTGGTCCACTCCACGGGCTGAACTTGGAATCCGTTTGGGTTAGGGAATGGCCTTCTGCCCGCTTTCTTCGTCATGGGCGTGCGTAGGATTTACCTTCATTTGGCGCGAGGTGTGCATGCGCAGTTTTACAATATGAGAGGAAAACGAAAAATTAGTTAAATTTCGAGGCTTGGTCCGCTCCACGGGCTAAACTTGGAAACCGTTTGGGTTAGGGAATATTCCGCTGCCCGCATGCGCCGATGATCTTCGCTTGGGAAACGAACAAGAACAATTGCGCACAAATTGCGGATGTGTGAATGTACTTTAGTGATTAATATTTTCATTCAAAAAAACTATATCATTTAACATTTATATATTATTTACCTAATTAGTAAACTTTTTTAACACGTAAAAGTAAACATAATTTCTATGGTTAATTCCCGAATGCCCGGTCAAGCCAGATTTATTTTATAAGATTATTATCAAATGCCAATATTCATACAGCCCATGTGAAAGATAAATACGAATAAAGTTATTGTCAAACCATACAATGTATGCAGTAGAATATGCTTAAAAACATCGTGACATCGTAGTCAAATCGATCACACTTCACAGTAAAACTCAAAGCAATGTCCGTAAGCGAATTAACATGTTATATATATATACGATAAAAGCAAAATTTTGTAGTAATAGATTATTGAGATCGAAATAAAATAGTAATCGTGAGTTGCGCATATATGTTTAAAGCATGAATTAATTTGTGTATCTTGCAATGTTTGAAAAATCCAAGCCGGCGCCAGGGATCCAACCAGGGGTATACAGTTCATGGTTGAAAACGCTAACCATAGAGTTATGTAGGAGCTGTTGCCCTGTTCCTTAAGAAACCTCACAACGCGAGCGAGTAGCAACGCGAGAGCAAACATACAGCATACGACAAACTCAGTTAACATAACACTTCACAATGTATGCTGGGCCGATTTTGGACCCAGTGTGCACGAAAGGGTTTAAACAGAATCAAAAAAGATTAATACACATGTTGTGAAACTAGTCAATAAGGCGAAAATTGAGTAAACTCCTGAATTTCAGAAAAATATAGTTTTACTTAAGAGATGACGAAATTAAGATACATTTTATTAATACTACAATATTGCCACGTGACCGTTCAGGAAGATTATTCCAAATATTTACAATACCTGCACTGAAAAAAACTTTCATAAAATTTGTGAAATATCTCTTTTTCACTATTTTACAGGAGTGTCCACGAATATTAGCGTTTAAGCGATAATTTGAAAAATCGTTAAACCTTATGTCAATTATCCCATGCAGCATTTTATAGACCATGATCAAGTTATTATGAACTCGTTGTTATTCAACGCTTTCCAGATTAATCAGTTTTAATCAATCCTTATAAACACTGTAAGTAAGTTATATATGATACATTCGAGAGTAGAGTAACGCTGAACTATTTCGGCAATGTCAATGTCTCATACTAACTAAACTAAGTGAGCAAACAGACTGGCATATTTCAAAATTGGCTGTACGTAATTTTAAAGCTTGTCTGTCAATAGTCAGAAAACACCGAAATAACATAACTTCGTAGTATTTTTCGCAGGGTTGTTGCAATGTAATTTTGAGTACAGTTTGGGATTTATTAAAATCCCCAAGTGAATATAATATACAATATTCTAAAGGTATATTGCTTATGTAATAATCTTTTCTGCTGATTTGATGACCGAGACACATACATGAAGATTTTTCAACTGATATTTTTAGTTGCCAAAGACTCGACCAATTTTGAATATAAAATTACGGTATCCTTGTAAAATATCCTTCGCATTATTTGAATTACAGCTTTGAAAGCATTTAAAAAATTTTATGACATCTGCGAATATCTTAATGCTTGTTCCAGGTAAATTTTGACATATGTCATTTATACATAGCACAAAGCAATGGTTCTAAAACACTCGCCTATGCTACATCCGATTTTACATAACACACTATTGAATATCACGAATAATTGGTATTGATACACCTTAGACTGATTTTAGCATCAAAAGACATGTTGTTCAATAATTGTTTTGCTACCTGTAAATACATACTAATGCAGCGTTCGCGTTATAATGTAACCGCTGTTTGGAACTTATGTCACCCTGTAGTCGCGACCCAATCATATAGATAGTCAGGGTGACACCCATACTGTAAATCAATTTCAAAGGGCGTATGACACACCCATAGCTGCTACACTATTTCTTTACAGTGCCGTACACGCCCTCAGCTACCAATAGGCGCAAATGAACTGTAACGGCCACCATATGTAACAAATGTGGTTTATTAGCCAACTGTGCTGTGTAGTTTTTTATTCTCGATATTTATATCTAGACCATATGAACGTTGATGCAATAATGCTACACACTGTCAATACAGCTGCAAGAAGACACTCTGTGCTTGACACTGTCGAGAAGTGGCAATACCTTTAGCTAGCTACGTTTGAAAAAATGCACAAAAAACATGGTGGTGTCTAAAAGATGCTGTTGTCAACATAAAAAACATGATGGTGTCTAAAGGACCCTGTGCCTGACACTGCGTGGTGTACATAGGTCCCCAATGTTGCGGAAATTATAACGTGAACGTCGCTTAATACAGTTCGGTTGTACATGCCTTTTTATGAAAAATTGTCATATCATCCCTCCCGTACTCTCTTTGGAACGAACCCCTAAACCATAATTAACGCTGAATCTCCGTATATTCTATTTTTCGTGTATACATATATTTCGTTACCATCAAGATGTTAACACTTCCCGTACTTTCGGAACCATTTACGCTTCTAGCCCCACAGAATTTTGGACGCCCAATCTATAGAGATTTCACAACCACAGCCTGATAAGAGGCGAAACATCCGCTATGTCGATTCTAAAGTGAAAATATAATATGACCCTGCTGTTGCATTGCAAATTAAGTATTAAGGAAACTCGGTTATTTCGCTTCATATACTATCAGTGTTCGCAGACACATAGAAGATGTAAAATACAACCCATAGAATAAAACTAATATATATATATATATATATATATATATATATATCGTATATATATAATGTTTGCTATATAATACTTCGTAAAACGCACATTTTATGGAAAATCTACGTCTATAAAACGCAAAGCAGTATATTTACGAAACGACATCTATTAAATTTGTATAATATATCCAATTTTACTGTAAAATATAACTAATACTAAAAAATGATGCGTCATAGCATTTTGATATTTAAGAGTATTTGGAGATTCACATATTTGATGCATCATCATCATCATGATGATCATATTACAGAATTTTTTGCAAAAATTTAAAAACAAACGTTAGCCAATATTCCTAAAAAATTATGTGATTCCTAAATTAATCCTGAAGAGAAACAAAAGCGTTGTATTGTTTTTTGGCAAATAGAGATTATGGATCTAATGCCGCGTTTACGATAAAAGGATCCAGAATGTGGAAGTTTTAAGCCAATAGTCTCCACCATACCATACAGTGCACCTATCTACACTCTGATACATACACGCACCGGAGTCCAAAATCCAAGGGATGGCAGCCGGATCCACAGGATTTAAGTATCGGCTAGGCGGGGAGGTCGTCGGGGGAGGTGCGGAGCCTTTGGCGCCGCCTGTGTGTACGTGACGCCGTCAGGAGGAGGATTCGATCACATGTCGGGAGGAGGATAGGTTGGTGGGTCGGAGCCTAAGAGGGGTGACCCCTTACCCCGTATGAGGTAATAAACAGATAGGGTTTGACAATCATGAAGCTAACTATGTCAATGTACCTATTGTAGAGTTTACTGACGGCGTCATAGACACATTACATAAAGTGTTTGAATATATAATAGTACGTCGTAGCTGACATCATAAGCCATTTTAAATATTTGATACCTCAATAACTTATACTGTAATTAACTCTACACTATTAAGGTATAATACTACCATATTAAAATATTACCAGACACGTTATGCTGTCCCAAACGATTAATTCAGTAAAGGCGTGTTCCCATACTCAAACTGTTTGCTCAAATTTTGTGCTCAAAATTTGATCAAATTGTGACCACAATTTCACTGAAAATTACATAAAACTGTAATATTTCAAAATTTGAGCTCAAACTTTTTCAGGTGATTGGCTACAGAAATATCCTTGAAAAATCTGAACAGTGTTCACACGTTCGAATTTACCAAAAATGCAATAAAGATGCTTTTAAATTTTGATCAAAATTTGAACAAAAAGTTTGAGCGTGAAAACAAGCCTTTAGTTTTAGCATTTTTTAAACTTTTTGTTTTTTGTGGTTGCAAAGCTAGCCGTGTAGACTGTATATATATTTCGATTTTGCGTTTAGTTGTGCTGAGTACAGTTGAAGAGCTGGGCCATCGGGATGTTTAGCCATAAGGAACCCGAAAAAGTAACATCTTTATTATGTGGTCATGCTTGGCTGCAAATAAGAACTCCATATGAGTTAAATTTGAAATATATAGCAACAAAATTGCTCAGGGTAGAGCGATATTTAAGCTGTTTAATACCGAGATTAGAATTTGGTAATTTTGCTTATTTCGAATTATAGTGGACATAAACTTAGAAAAATAATTTCACATTTATTCAAACATTTTTGTTATTTTCCTTGCCAGTGGACAGACAATCGCGAGCTATATAACATGCTGTACTATTGTACAGAATGCCGAAAACTCTCACCAGACCGTGGGCAGTACTCCGTTGACCCGTGCCTACTAAAGGTCATGTTGACCACTGGTGTACATACAAGTGAAAACTGAGATGTCATGTACGCTTCTCTGTTACTTGAATGAATTTTGTTCAAGTTTTATTTCTCTGAATATCTTTTTTACTAATGATATTCCGGCAGGTGGCACAAGATTGCCTAAGCTTCAGGCTCGCTATGACGATCTTAATGCCTGATGCAAACATCGTTTGGCTGGCTAGTGGGATTACGTTTCGTTAATAAAGTTCGTGTTGTTGTTGTTAAAAATTGAGGAATATATATTTTCAGTTTAATTTTAAGCCATTATTTTCCAAAATTTTTATGTAGTGGTTCTTAAAATTTAAGAAATTCGAGTATATTTAATCTTTTTGCAATGTCAGAGATACAGTTTGTACACGAGAAGACTTATTCTTCTTTCGTGTCAGCAGAATGATAAGTGTTATCTTGAGCAGATAGTGGTCTAAACAATTTCTTACACTGACGGGGAT